>JAQGAI010002469.1:0-12272 GCA_034696905.1 Lepidocyrtus violaceus
AAGAAAGCGTTTCATTAAAAAAAAAGAACTTCAGTCGGCAGCGTGGCATTGACATGATCCAGTTACTTGTACTTTTCACTCTCTGATACGAATTGTTTTTTAAGTGAGATACGATTAGCTAATAGCAGAGAAGAACAATGCCATGATGTGGAGTGAGAGAAAACACAGTTCCCCCGAAGTTTTGTTTCATTCAAGGAATCGGTTTCAGTGACGATCAAATCTAGTGGCTCAGCGCTAGTGTTTTCAAGTGCGGATCATTTTGTGTCGAAAATTTGTAATTCTGAGATTCACAGCAAAATAACTAGATTGAAACGATCAGTTCAACCTTAGTCAAGGTTTTTACACTGAACTTTGAAAAGAACAAAAGACATTGTGAGTTGTTGACTAATAAAAAAATATAGCATCATTAGTCATGTGTGTGTAGGAGTCCGTCGGATAACTGTCATCCAAATTATCCATTAGCATAATGCGCTGTTGCTCCCCCAGAGTTCGACACTAATGAATAGGAGAAATTTCTACTGAATCTGTTTACAGACTTTGGAGTCTCCATCCAGTCACGTTTTTTTCTTTGAAATTTGTAATTTGCTTCGAAGGACTAATTGCGATTTTACATGCATATCTTGGACTAGTTCCCAGTACTTGCTAAATAACTTGCGTCATCATGGCATACTCAATGGACTATCAGTTGTATTCCGGTAACTCCAGTAACAACTACTGGTCAACGTTCATCAGCAATGCCTCCAACTACACGATAGTTTATGACAACGTGGTGAGCGACGTAGCCGAGATTTTCACTCAGGATTACCAGAAATGGGTATTTTCGATTACGGGCTGTATCCTGGTGGGACTGACCGGGATCTTCCCGCTACTCATATTCCCTCATCAGGATGATAACACGGGAGGGGGGAATAGGCCTGCCTCTGCAAGTAAGTCAATTGTTTCTTTGAATTGTTTTTTGTTAAATTTAATCGCCACTGTCATACCATAAGAAGGAAGGGTAGATAATCTAGCGGAAATTTTTTTTTTACTTTAGCTGATCATTAAAGACGACTTGGTACAAATTTGCATTTTGAGAGTAAAATATTGTTTGATCATGTTTGGGGTAGTTAGTCGATTGTAAATGATAGTGATGGGGATGAACGACGTTAATTTCTCTCTATTTTTGTATTTAGACTTTGAAATCTCTAGAGCTTTCTGAATCAGCCTTTTTATCACCCAATTGTATCAACAATCAACAGATATCTCAGATCTTCTTGAAAAGTGGAAGTTGAGTTGTATTATGCTTCTTCCATGCAAAAAGGTCGCTCATGCATAAAGAAAAAAGTGAAATGAAAAATTAAGTAAAGTAGATTGCCAAAATGGTAAGTAGAGTGATGGCTGATATACAAACCTACTCGTTGACTCACATAGATATAATAATATGGATATTATGTTGTAGGTAGGCATGCAGTTTAATTATTTTTACCAACTAAACTGCGTACAATTCATCAATTTGTTTTTGGACGGTGTCTGTACCATCATCATCATAACTGATCATATTTTTATTAAAAAAAAACTTAAAGGACTTGTGCATTTATTTACGACCATAAAGTGTATTTTTGAGCATGATTAGTATGACCGCAGGTAGCTCAAGCTAAGTTTCCTTGTTTATAAAAAAATACATAGGAATTATACCATTAGAGCATGATGAAATATAAAATAAAAAGTTTTCTTTTTAACTTCAAGCAATATATTATGGTAGCAGTGATATGATTAGATTACACTAAAAACGTTGTGTTCGATTTTTTCCCTTCAAGTCAAGTTTCTTTAGGGTTGAAGCACATATTATTACATAGTCTGAAATGGTTTTCAATTAATATATTGCATAATATTTTGCATATCAAAATCGGAAGGTGAAGTTAGCTGGTCATATCTGGTTAAAAAACGATATAAAACAACGCAACGGAAGCCTTATTGACTGATAAAAAAATACTGTTTGCTTTCAAAAAGAAATGCATTGCCAGTTTGAGTAAATTTGAATATAAAATTGATGTCCATGTAGGTAGATCATATTACAAAAGTTTAACAAAGGGATCAGGTGGAGGTGGAGAAGAAGAGCTCGTCTCATATATGAATCATAATCAAATGCTAGATAGCCAAGCTATAAACACTCATCAATTCCGAACAACAAAAATAACATTTTATTGCGGTGTTTACGAGCAATACCATTTTATTAGATAACTGTTCTAGTGCATCATCCATCATTATTAAAGTATTTGTTTTCTGTAGTCGATTTTAAAATAAAGTGAGATGGGGTGGAAGTGGAAAGACAGTCATATACCCACATCGCATCGCATGCCACTCTTGTTTATGTAATCTGCTCTTATATTTGTGATAGCAATTTGCTTGCATTCATGTTTTCCCATGTGAAGTGGAAGTCCATGCATGCATTAAATGGTCTACACACACGAATCAACTGTACTGTAGCAAAACGACATGGAAAGCTGTGCCGAAACTAATTTTTACTGATAGTAAGTACTCTCGTAGTTTACCAATGTGTTATTTATTTATTATGATTCTTGCATGAGCATAAAAACAAAGACGGTTTTATTCTTGGAAAGCTACGCATTTTCTTCGTCTTTGTCAAGCTGGTTCAGTTCATGGTTCTTTGTCCTTTTATGAAATAGGAAGTTCATGTCTTTGAGTTAGTGCGTCTCGGACTTTGTTTTCGATTTGGCTTGAATTTGAGTTTAAGGTTTCGAAATGTAGACTAGAAATGGCACAAAAAAATTCCAAAAAGACAATCACATCGTACAATGCCATATAGCACGAATCTGGCATTTGATCCTAAACATGAAAGAGAGAGAGAGAAAATGCGTTGCATCAGCATTTTCTTGGCGTGAGGTTAACGTAGGCACTCTAATTCGAAACCTTTTGGAACGGCACATGACATCAGATCAGGTCGTGCTGGGTTTGCTTTGAATTTTGACTTGCCATAATATGCTTTTCTGATACTACAAACAAGCATAGCCTAGTACTCCAAACCCAACTCCTGACCGTCAACAATGCCATAAATATTCAAAACTTTCCCACAAAGCCTCCTTTCATTGGAAATATAGTTATTGTTATTATTATAATATTAGCGTGGTCACTCCGTTTCCCAGATCATTAAGTCATTCCATTTTTAACGACGAGTTACATTCTGAAGAAAGAAAAAACATAATCTAAATGTTGTAATATGTAGGATGAGCCTACAACGGGGACACAAAAGTGTTTATTCATTAAGTTCTGCATCCCATCCCAGACATAATATTTACATACGTCTTAATTTAGTCTTGCGACGTCTTCAAAATAAATTTGTCACGATGTATCTACTACATAAGTATATGTGTCGATGCCCATGCCCAGTCATTCAGCAAGCCAACATCATGTGCAAAGGTTACTAAACGAGAAAAAGAGGAAAGGATGTAGATATGGTCATATATCATATCGTATTTGGAATAAAACAGTCTCAATTTTACAGTAAATCATCATATTACTACATCAGTACATCATCCACAGTAGCCATACTCGTGTTTTTTTTTGTAAATATGCTGCTGATAAGTATGCGCAATTTTTTATGTTTATTTTTTCTTAACATTTTTATCGTCCAAATCGTAAAACGCAGCAGCGACTCTCTCCATTGGATATAGCTACTCAAGAGGCTGAAATTTTGTTTTCATGAAAATATATCACGAGCCTCCTTCATTCCGCTGACTCAATCAGATCAGTTGTAAACAACATGACACATTCATATTCAAGTAAATAAACATTTAAGCTAACGACAAGGAATATATAGTGATGAAGATGATGGTGAGTTCATTATAATATCGCATCAAGTAGAATACTTAATTGCACATTCATTTATGACGGATATGAAATCAATTTCCTCAGCAGCTTAAAATAATGGACAGGATATTATGTTCTCCTCTAAAAAAAATCAGGCTTCGTGCTTCTCCTTATATCAATTAACGACTTATGAACCAGGTTAGTTCTTCTCAAATGTCAATTATTTGATTTTAGGTATGAACTTACTCAATAGTTAGGTACATAGGTAGTTATTAACAATAAAATACAACAAAAGTGAAGGGTGTCGATTGTATAAACACTGGACTTATTTTTCTCCGCAATTAAACACGATCCCATATTCCGCACTAGGAAAATATAAGCAGTTAAAAATGTCCACGATAATGATTTGATCATAAATGACTAAAAGTTTTTATCATGGATTTCTTCTTCAACAAAGTTTTAAGTAATTTGAGTGTCTATGCGTTGCAAATGAGCTACTTTGTACATTTTCGGTGACACAAATACTAGGCCCAAATACTAAGCTTCAATTACATTGCCTTCATCATTCATCATAAATAAAGCCATGGTAGACCATAATAGCTCCACAATTTGAAACCTAATTTTATTGTCAATGCCCTCGCTTCGGCAAAGCCGCTTTACAATTATTTGCCAATTTAATGACAGAAGGGAAATACAAGACAAAAAAAAGAATTAAAAAAAACAACATTGCATTAATGTAGGAACTCGAACTGAATCATTTGTCATCATCATTCGTTTTTACGTTTCTATTCCTATACCTCCAAAACTGTCTGTTTTTTTCCTCCGCAATTTATTTTGGTAATTGCAGCTCATCTTGCAGCGAAACTGCAATAATGCATTACCGTGTGCTAAATCAGGTCCTTTATGCCAATAGCAACAAAAAAATGGTACCTAATACCACATGCCATTTTGATATGATTGTATCTCATCGCATCGCCAATATTGCGCTGCAATCCTCACGTCATTCATTGTAGCAGTAAATCGCGAGATGTGAATGCGAGATTTTTTTTACACAAAGCAAAACTGAGTTTTAAGTACGGGACGAACTGCTCTTTGTTCCATTGACCAACTTTTGTAAGAAATAGGCAAGTCATGTTGGATTGAATGGCTCTCTACGTTGTTGTCATACTTAAAGAGAAACCTCGTCCTCAGATGGTTTTTTTTATGTGTAGTCAATCTGACACATAAGTACATGCACAAAATGCAAAATATCGAATCAATTTTGCAGTAGTAATACGCACACGAGGGATGGTCTACTAATACGTATACAAATTATTTTAGGCCATATGCGGCTATAAACGGTGAAGCTGGGTTTTAGGTAACGTTGTCCTTTCCGAATATGAGCACGCTTAAGTGAATTAATTGTAGGTTTCGATTCTCGAGCTTTTGTGTTGTGTCGTGGCTGATTTGTTCAGAAATGTATGAACGGGGCCATGCTATTTGATATTTTAATTTCAACTTACTCTTTCAGTTTTGCTTGTGCCGTCGGATCAATTTCTTCGACATGCATGTTTTTGTTAGAAATAGAGAAAGACGAGACGAACAAGACTTGATTGTAATCTTTAAAAAAAGGTCTTGGAAAGTTCATGCAGTGTTAGTGCGTTGCATTGCTAATTGCTTGGTCTGGGTAGTTATTGCAGGTTCCAGTCGTTAGAATTTAATCATGTTGTTTCCTGGTTATCTTGTTTAGCTGGCTGTAGCTCTTTTAAAAAGCCGAAATTGATGTAGGCAAGTTCATCTCGAATGATTCATAATAATTCATATCAATATCATCAAGTTAGCCGATGTAGCTTTAAGTGATATATGCCTAATTGATTGGGCACACGTTTTATAACAACTGACAACATCAACAAAAAAAAACAACAACAACAACATCTGAAATCCGAAAACATCGTATCGTGCCTCGTGTATTATTAATTACACTCACGATAACTCGACTCGTGCATTATATATATGTACGCATTTAAGCGACTTGCTTTATCACTGCACTGTCGCGGAGAAATTATTTTATTTTAAACCCATTTGTCTAAAATAATTCGTTGCAGTAATAAATTCGAATATGGTGGGACAGCAAACATTCATCATCTCATCATCATCATATTTGCACAAAGCCAATTTGCTACATAAAGTGGAAAGTAGGAAAATATCTAGGAAGTCATTCGACATAGTACTGAAGAAACTGAAGGCCAAATTCGATGTTACATCTCGATCTGCACAATATTTCCACATGAACTTTTATGATTGCGAAAAATTCACTACACTGTTATTTAAGCGATGATACGTATGGACAGTATATATGTATGGCGATTTGTGGATTCAACGCAAAAAGAAATGTTTCGAAGGGTAATGCTATGCATGAATATGCCGTTATAGCGGAAAAGGCGTCCACGTTGAGGAAGAAGGATGATGTCGCACAGTTGATCAAAAACAGCTTTTCTTCAAGTTTTTTTTTAATAAAAGGCGTTCATTCATTTAGTCATTTTTTTACATGACATTATCAAAGCACTTTACTTCGTCTCTCATCAAGTGCCTACCTGCTCTCATGCGCGTTCATCATGGTCATTATATTTGCTGTGGATTCATGAAGGGGAAAACTGTAAAAGACGCGAAGACATTTTTGGCTAAGATTTGTTGTATCCGTTTTCCCAATTCAATAGCACATCACAACCACGGAAACTGCAAAATCTTGCGACTGACAGGATTTGCATGAAAATGATAACCTGAAAAGTAACTCAACATTACAAAGTACTAAAATATTTATAAAAAAAGGATTTTCATCCTTTATTTATCACACAGAATATTTTTCTGTAAAGTCATTCTTTATTCCAAGGCTCCCCTTCAAAATTCTCAAGCTGTTATTCAAAAATCCACAAAATCTGAACAAACATTCAAATATTAGCATTTTTGGAAGCCTGCAAATTGGGTGACCTCCCATTGACTAGGAACACCGGCTGCAAATTGTGTTCGATGAAATTCGATGTTTGTAGGAATATGTACGTGCAAATGTATTTCTCATGAGAAATTACCTTGTGGTTCATCATAAAAATAAAAAGCCTTTTTTTCACTGGATTTGGATGCATTTCATGAAAATAGTTCATGGGAATTTTTATATTTGCTAAAAAAAAATATATAATAACGAAACAACATCGTTGTCAATGAGCAGTTTCCCAAAGGCAGAGAAACGAATACAGCTAAAGCTATATAGCTAGCAACAGGGAAATGTTGTAAACACTTCAACAGTTGGTTGCTGGAGATAACACTACCGTAATCATACGGTTGAATAAGCTTTGTTAAGTTTGTGGAGTGGAAAGTGGAGGATTTTGAGAGATGCTGCTGACTCTGGAGTTTTAATAGGATTGGGGGTGTGGGTGGGTGGAGCGGTAACAACAGTCAAGTGATAGTGATAGCAGCATGAACGAATTTTATACTTCGTTTTCCTCCAGCAGTATAATGAAAAGCATGAAATAAAAACTGCTCGAGTTCTTCTTGTCGCGTAGGAGGAAACTTGTAACTGGATTAAATGATGGATGAACAACTTTGAAAATTGAAGCTGCTGGCAAAAATAACTTGTAAAGAAATCATACCTTTTCTATGCCATAGCTTGAACATTGAAATTCAATTCGGAAAAAGTTTTACTCTAAAAAATAAAAAATATGTAGTTTAACACATTTTAATAGCAATTTTGTTTCATGCTAAAAAAAATTAAGAATCAAAAGTAATTAGGATAATGTAGAGCATTTCAACAAATTAATACGGCATGTAAAAACGCTCGCAAGGAAGTCTGATTTGAACAATCAATTAAAATAAAAACTTTTCCAAGTTAAGGAATTCGTACTTTAGTAGATTGATGTACTTATACATATAATATGCTTGCTAGTTGATATTTTATTACGTTTAATAAACATATTATTCTAATTGCAGGCCATTACATATTTTTACTTCCTTTGTAAACTTAACTACGCTAGCCCAGATATCCTTTTTGTTTTCTGCCTACATTTTGCCCATTGTCGCAGTCAAGCCTTACCAAAATACGGTGGCTTCGCTTCGCTTTGCTCAAATTTGTTGAATTTGAATTGCAGGAACATAACTTTTTTTTTAGTGCGTTGAACCTTTTAAGTTGAATGCAAAAAAATAATAATGTAAGTATGCTGCACGGTTTGATTAATGCACAAACGTATGTTCGCTACATAGAAAAGAGACTTACTTCGGATTCTTGAGATGTAACGAAAACCGGTTTACACGGGGGGAGTCGCACTGTTCATTGTTGTCTATGGGGGCAATTGTTTTTTTCGTGAAGCATTTCATTATTTACTTACAATTCAATGCTCCTGCTCATGATCACAATACAAGTGATTCGCGTAATCATAATCCATCACATGATTTTTTCCAGTGAGGTAATCAAATCAGATATAAGAATCTATTTTTTTAGTCTCCATGGTGGGGTTACCAACCGAATGAATTCAGAGTAAAAAAAAGGATGACGTAGGGTGAAATTGCTGCTGTTGCTGTTTTGCACGATAGGCAGGTGGTGGACTGACAATGAAAATATATGTCCAAAACATGAACGTCAGATTGATCATCATCAGAATGAATTTTGAACTCGTAAATTTTATGTATGTACAATGTACACTAGTATGAAATTGGACAGATATGACAGCTTCCTATTTGTAACAATTAATACATCGTCATAAATTAAGAATAATCACATAAAGTCAGGTTAGTTTAGCTTCTTGGTTTCATGGATGATGCATATTATCAATCATCAAGATTTATGATGCTCCATAAAATGGAGTCCTTGGGCTGGGTAGAAAAGATGACAGTGGCTGAGACATAGTCGAGTGTTATGCAATGCATTTGCTTGCAATTATTTTAAAATTGACTTTTTTTTAAATCTATTTTACAGGTTCTAGGTCAATTGTTGGAAAGGTGGTGTTAAACCGATTGCTGAATTTCGCGGTGGGCAGCTTACTTGGTGACGTATTCCTGCATTTACTTCCAGAGGCTTGGAACCATGCTCGAGGTATGTAATGTGTGGGAAATAATTATTAGGTTTCTACGGATATTCCCAAATATTAACGAAATTTTATCCTTTTGGCTTGATTTAATGTAGCGAGTGGTTCCAGCAAGCACGACAGTTTAATGTTCCTTGGATTTTGGATCCTCATCGGATTAGTCAGCTTTTTAATTTGCGAGAAGTTGGTTCAGGAGAGTGAGAGGGTGGCGGAGAGCTCAGAGAAATCATCGAAGATAGCTGACACCTCGAATAACAATATCACAAAGATCTCCAAGCAGCAGCCGACAGACGTTGACGAACCACAGACCATTCAAGTAAGTGGTTGTTGATATGCCTATGTTCCTATGCATGGTCGGATAATTTAAGTGGTGGAACTATAAATTTTCTAAAGTTGTGCACATTTGTTTTTCGCAGATTGCGGGCTACCTTAATCTCATCGCGAACGCATTTGACAATTTCACTCACGGGCTCGCTGTAGCCGGAAGCTTTATCGTGTCACCGAAAATCGGCTTGGTGACGACGGCTGCCATACTTCTCCACGAGATTCCTCACGAGATTGCCGACTTTGCCATCTTAATCCAGTCTGGCTTCAATCCCTGGAGTGCAGCAAAAGCTCAGCTATCAACTGCCTCAGTAGGACTGATCGGGGCGATTGCCACTCTTTCCATTGATCGCATGGAGACTTTGGGTATGGAAATCAAGACGCAATTTATTCCCACACTTTTCCCTAAAGTTTTACATGATCCGTTCAAAAATGAAAATCTTTTTCCTGCGTTTCCATATTACAGGGGAATGTACCTGGTGGATACTGCCCTTCACATCCGGCTGCTTTCTCAACATATCGCTGACCCACTTGCTTCCCGATCTGATCAAGGAGGAGGTGCACCCAAAAGAGTCAGCCAAACAGTTTGCTAGTCTCCTGCTAGGAATTGCTGTAATGGGAGTTATTTCCCTTTTTCACGAGGGCTAACAATGTCCAAGACTGTTTTACAACAACAAAAACGAATAATAAATTCCTAGCAATTTGTCAAGCAATTAGTTATATAAGATACGTAATGAAGGTCTATGACTGCGATAATACCTAATAATAATAATAATAATGATAATTATGTGGTATATATAATATATATAAACTGTACAATGCAATATGTTCTGGTTTTGTAAAAAAAAACATCATAAACTCATCCTAATATTTTTCCGAACCGAACATTTTCGTATGTATGTAACTGGTACAGGCTATTTTGTAATATCTCCGTTGTTATTATGAACTATTTTGATATGTAGTAATAATGATGTTGTATTAACCCCGTTCCTTGTCAAACAAGCATTTTTTTGTTCCCTTTAAACACTTAAGTACGAAGTACGTTTATTTGTAACGATAATAAGAAATGAAAATCAAAGAATTTGCAACTGTATGGCAAAAATCCTATAATTTCCTAAATAATTTTTACAATCGCAGAAAAAAAACATTAAACAAATTATGTGTAAACTGCGGCAGACGCGGTGAAAACTTACAGAAATGCCTACATGCTCATTGCTTCCCTGTATCAATCCTCCTTAACTAAACTCTGTATGTGCCTGAATGTCAATGTTGCAGCGAGTCAAGTAAAAGAACAATCAACTCTAAATACCAAAAACGGAATAATGATACGGAACTTGAATTATGACAAATATGAAAATATGCTCCAAGAAACTTTATACTTTTTAGACTGTTGATTTCTCTGCAATATAAAATAAGTAAGTGTAATGAAGAAAATGATGATACATATATCTAATTTTACATTATTACATAATAACTAGCGAATGTAAAGGATTCCGTCAAATGAAAGTTTTTTTTTGTGATAAATGCGAGGTAAAAAGCAAGAGAACACTGTGCGTGCTTATTTAACTGATGAGGTTAAGTCTGTGATTAATTTTTGCGAGGAATGTACCTGTGAATTTTACCACAGGGGGGAAGGAGGATGGAATGAAATGCTAGCACAAATAAGCTTCTTTTGCCCACTAAAACTCTAAACTTTGTACTGTTGTTTGGAAGAAATGTTTTACATAGATTTATTTTGCTGTTTAAATTGTTTTGTTAGAGCCAACAAAGGGTTTTGTATCCTTAGACAAGTGAATTTTCCGGCGAGGTCTTTACTAAATGTAGTTTCTTAATTTATATTTATCTACCAATGTTAAATTGTGTCCCTCCGGAGCTACGCAAATTGCACACTCTTACTGAGGCACAATTTTGAACTTTTATTACAGAATTCTAAATTCCTGGAGTAAGCTACTACCATACGGCTCTTTAAAAGAAAGCCTAAAAAGATGTATGTAATAAGCATTTTAGCTAGTCAAGAATTAAAGATATATGTAACATTAATTAGGATACTTTTATTACATCTTCCTTAGTTTCAAAACATGTATGAAATATACATAATATGACTATTAATTATCGATTGTCCAACAAGCTTGTTTCCGACATGCCCTCTTCTTTCACCTTGTCTTTTCTCTCTTATGTTACAAGCAGTATTGTTTAAAGCTTTTTTTCTTCTGTAGTTTGAAATATGGACAAATGAATATGATTTAGCGTCAATGTACTAATTTTTATATGCTACACGGAATCATTTATATAGAGAATACTTTTTTGTTTAAGGAAGTTCGTATAATATGATGCTAAATGTTGTATTAAGTAAAATGTACACCAAATATTAAACATTACAGATATATTCTTTGCTCATAAAATGTCATTAATGTAATTGAGTTGCTAAATATATTAGTTTTTAAGCTCTAGGATTATTCTGAGCGGAATACTTATTATGTTAGGTAAAAAAAACATCAGATGTCAATTTGCAAAGTCAGGAGTTAAGTTTTCACTATTTTTTGTTAATAATTATTACATATTACCGTATATTTAAAGGTATATTAAATGACTGCGGATAAAATATAGTTCATTCTGAGAGTTTTTTTTCTTCAGTTCAGTTAATTTCATTATGCAGTTCACTCACAGTCATACTTTCTCCTCCGTTAAATTTTTCAATCGTCTTGCCAATAATAATTAGTCGGATTCCTAATCCAGCCAGCAATGCAAATTAAACCCATCATCAGTTTCCAATCAAAATTACCAAAAAAAAAGTCGGTATTCCTTAGAAAAGTCATCATTATACATATCTCATCCTATTGTTCAAGCCTAAACCTAAGCGAATCGTCGTTAGTTACGGAGCTTTGCAAAAAAAAACCTTTGTCCTTCTCATGGCTACGTTATGCTACGGAAGCTTCCAAAATACTTTGTCTCAAATAAATTTCCCACAAAACAAGTGCAAAAATTCATACAAACCGCAGCAGCAGCGTTATTAGTACAGTAGTCTACACTTTACTTTCAGCAAGGCGGCCACGCCAAAGTGTACCATCCCATTACCATTCATGGTGGAGC
>JAQGAI010002470.1:0-12271 GCA_034696905.1 Lepidocyrtus violaceus
GCCGAGACAAAGTTGGTAATAAAAGGAAACATGCACTTCATGGATGACTGATCATTTGATCAAATACGAAACTAGTTTGAGCAACTAGCCCGGTGTGGGCATCTGCGATGGATACATGCAATTATCAATGGCTTCAGCACATTGAGAAAGTATAGCTTGGTCAAAGATTTTGAGAGATTTAAGTATTTGCTCTTTCTTCTCGTAAACGTGTGCCCTAGTAATTTTGATGACAAGTCAAGTCAAACGTTAATATTATGGTTTCTCCTGCACGTGTCTCGTCCTTACAAGTCCAGGTAATTACTTGTGTCGTGACGTCGTTTGAAGCGTTCGATATCTTCATTAAAAAAGAAGCTGCTCTTTATTCTCTTCAAGAAGGTAATTACAACAGAACTTATTGAAGCCCGCAAAATCTTGAAGTTGTCGAAGTGGAGAAGAAGTATACATATGCCTATATAAATTGTTCCAAGGAAGATTGAGAAGGCAGATACAAGTATACAAGTAAGCACTATCGGGAATAAATAGATACGCCTGGGAAAATTGTCTTTGTAAATTAGAATCACAATCACATGCACACAGCTATAATTCGTTCACAAGTATATACAAATATATTCATATAATTCATTCAAAGCAGCATCCAGCAAGGACAAAATATTTTCCGCTGGGGAGAAGTGGAAACCCTTGAGCTATTAGATACAATAATAATAACAAGGAAATTAGTGATTATATAACGATAAGGAGGGAGTGCAAAGACATGATGCGGAGGATGACGTAATACAAGATATCATACGGATTCGAGACCTAATATCCTTTTGACATAATGTGTTCACTTTACCACGGACATAAACGATCACGCGATAGATCTTCTCAGGTAAAAAAAAAAACTCCCTTATAGAAGTCACATGGGAAAGATAACGGATGGGATTAGGACGACATTTCCAGTAGTTACAAGATCCTACTATCTGCCCACGAAATAATTTCCCAGAGGCGACGATTTCCTTTCCCATTACAAAAGCACAAAGCATTTCCTCCACTACTCAGTGAGACAGGGATGAATGAAAGCAAAGATGTCGGGGAGCACTTACTACTGTAAGTCTAATTTTCAAGGAAATGTCCCATGTTTCTTCTCCTCCTGAATAATATATCTGAGAGGAAGAGGAACTTCCATTCTCAGAATCTTGCTCAACTTCCTCGGAAGTAAATGAAATGAAAATATTTTCAACTAATTTAGCTTCCCATAAAAATTCCAATTTTTCAATAGTTCAAGGGTTTTACTTTAGGGGATAGGTCTGGAATCGCAAAGACGTATTTCGTTCAGTAAACCGTAATCTGTAATTTTCCACACAAGAGTTCCTACGAAAAGCTATTGAGCAATGTTAAATCATATCCAACCCGGTTTATTTTTTTATATATCTTTACTTGTCGTTAGATGAGAAAGATTTCAACAGAACTGGAAGCAAAACAGTCCATGGGAAGAAATGTTGTTTCCCCTATGTTTTATTTAGGCAATTTCAATTATGTACTTACGTATAAAAACGTTGCAGGTTCCGGGATGCGTAAAGAGGCGAACGCCTACATGGTATATACATTTATAATAAGGAGGATTCTCATACATTTTTAGCGTAAGTTTTACCGAAATGCAGCCCGTTTGTTGTTGTAATTAAAACTATACGTTTTGCACAAGTATAATATGAGATTTGACTAAAATGATGCAAGGTAGTTTTCAGTTTCCATATCATATGCATCTTTAACTTACTCCGTTTCATGATAATAAGGCATATGTACAACTGCACGTGAGTTTGAACTCTCTGGTGATTCCTGTTTTGTTTTATGCTTCTATTATTTATTACGCCATGTCTGTTTTCATTTCCAATTCGTCGTTGACTTTCACTCGAGAAGGCAAAACTCTGTGGAGAAACCATTTGTTGAGCGTTTTTGCTGGGAATTTAAGCTAATGTTTTCAAGGGAAACTCACGACAAGTTTATACGACAAGTTTATACTTATAACGAGTTTATACGAAATTAATTAGTGAATTTTGGAGCAATAATAAAGGAACGGAACAGTATTTTGAACCGAAAACATTCAGAATTCATGCATGTTTTTCCATTTCTTCACTCTTTCACTACGTAGATGTAGTGTATTGGATGCTTTCTAAACACCAAGCAGTAAGGAAGCAATATCATTTCGTAAATAATTCGCACTGCTAGGCAAATAATAAATGCTCATTTGATGTATTGCGTTTGCGAACATCCCGAAATAAAGCTCTGCATAAAAAGAACGCGAGGCCTAAACATCCATTAGCACGCCACGAATAGCACAAAAATTTTAACTTTAGCGAAAAATCAAGGATTCTATATTATTTACTTTGAGAATCTTATACCTATCATTAGTTAAGCTTTCCAGATTCGGTTCATTCGTACATAAAGTATATTCCCTATAGGGCGGCATGCTACAAGTTACAACACTTCCCCCATCCATCCGAGGGAGAAAGCATGCACGGCTCAGAGATTTCGAAAGCAAACTAGTTCCGCATCAAGCTAAACTGCTGAATACCATCAGTATGAAATAGTTTGTGAAAGCAGTGTTCACGATCACATACTTGATGTGCTCAGCTACTATAGTACCTTCTCCCACATGTATAGCTACCATCTATGCAAGCATTACCAAATAACAAAAGAAACAGGAAGATGGGTAAAAGGTTAACATTAGTGGTAAGTCCACAACTTGTTCTGAATAAATTAAGCACAATTCGGGAATGCATAATTTTAAAAACTGACAGTGCAGTGATAGCTTTCAAAATTCGGTAAATTATGTATTTTTTAATTCCAGAAGAATTTCGTCTTTAGTGATATCAATTTTCCGTTCTTGTGAATGCCTAACGCATGATATGATAACGTAAGTTCGTTAGGGGTTCATTGATTGCTGTATCTGATATTGATACATTATGAATACTTATAGTGCTTAATGATACTACCACCAACGGTGTAACACCAGGAGTCGGAGGGGATTCCAGTTGACACACAAAGACGATCAGTTACTCCAGTCATTATTCATAACTCCTTCACTTCCAATAAATTGCTGTTGCTCTGATACAACCATAATGAAGGCACTGACCTAAATCATAATCGATGAACTGCAATTTTCACCTCTCTCGCTGATTATGCGTTATCCACCATTAAATATGGTTACAAAACTTAATGATGATGCCCATTTGGTCAACTAATGATCCATTATCACTGAATTACATATGTGAAAGGTGACACAACACAACATGTTACGTGACCATTTTTTAAAGTACCTTGAAAGACAATAATTTTTGTGAAGTTTTCCTTGCTTTCAAAGTCATATCGAACGACCGGTATTTCAAAATAAGTATTTTCTTTTCCTTCTATTATTTCCGCTTCTTTTCTTTCAATATAACATACATCATAATGTACCTATTACGTCAACACTTTTAAATTTTTAACAATATTTTAACAAGCAAACAGAATACTATTGCATTTCCTTTTTTATTATTTGTTGATCAGTCAATCACTCCTAATACTGCTTCAAAATCTCTAAAGACAGAAAAATATATAATAGATCATGTCACAGTCACAAGACTGACAAGGACGACAAAACAGCTCGATGCAGTCGAATAAAAAAGACCGGACAAAGATAAATAATGAAAGTTCGACTTCAACTACTACAGTGAAAGTTACGAAAAAAGACCGGACAAAGATAAATAATGAAAGTTCGACTTCAACTACTACAGTGAAAGTTACGCAATCCTCCGCTCAAAATAAGCAAATAAAGGTATTTGTCATCGTATCGCTTCGATTCACATGAGTGAGAAATCTAAGCCTGATTGCCATCATCATACAAATACTCGGAATGCTATGCCATATTGCCTATTACGAGTCTCAAATTTGTACATTGAGCCATTACCAAGATTCTTAGTATCCTGGGGAGAGTTCGTTTTCAGGATATTATTATGAGTACCTGGATTATTTTCTCCTGAACTATATCAACCTATTCGTATCCTGTACTGGATCTTGTAGCTTGCTCCTCCTGAATATAATAATCCTGCATGGGTAGTGGAGTAGCAAGATCAGAGTATCAAAGTCGAGTGAGTACAGTAACAGGAATCAATAAATGTAATGTAGACGAACTTTCTTTCAGGCTTCCTATAAAGTTCATATATAACGGGTAGTAATGTATTAATATCATTCTTTTGAAACCAAATCTGCTATAAGCCATCAGATCATTTTACATAAGATAAAAATAGGGGGATGGCTATACGCTTTCCGATAGGATCTACAGGTACGCATCAGAAACCAGGAAAAAATTAATTTAATATCTCTCGAAAGAATTTCCGTTTCAATACAAAATACGTACATGGCACAATAACCATCATTAAAATCGGATGATCGCCCAGGAGTACACAATAATAGTACATACTAACTATTAGTGCTTGCGAACTGACAATGGGGATTATGATTGCGTCGAGATGGGCATCCATGACATAACAAACAAGTTCCTATGTTTACGCAATGCGTAGTTTTACATCGGATATTGGATTAGGTTGCTTCGTTCAATAATTTAACTGTGCAGTTTGGATGAAATAAAACGCACACTGTGAAGACTCTTTTTATCCCTCTTGAAGACACTGTGAATGTGCTTCAATACATCGTTTCGTAACGGGAGGTACATGCCTATTTATTTTTTGGTTCGTCAAGAACGATTTTGTACTTTATTCAGTTGCATATTTGCAGATTTTTATATCATACCCCCACTCTGTTGCCCATTGCAAGCTATCACTATCAACTGTGCACAAACATAACATACATACATACATACATACATACATAATACCACAAGTATAGGCTGGAAATGCGCAAAAAATTACTTCACATGAGACGATATATTAAATTCAAAATCCATTATCTTACTTTTCACGTAGCCATTTACAGAGCCATCCACGACCTGCGCAACTTCATTTGGTTTAGATGTAGTGGATTGAAGCAGGGGCGAGGAGGAAGGTGGGGATGACGTGTTGGATGATGTCGTTGTAGAGTTTTGCAATGGGGAGAGCTCATCCTCTTCAACCATTACTATCGTATTGAAATGGGGAAGTTGGTGGTCCTTCCCAATAAAATTTCCGCTCATGATGACTCCTTGTTGTTGGGCATGTGGGTGAACACCATTACAGTTACTTATTACCCCATCCGTGTACATATTACTGCCCATAGTGACCATACGACCACGACAGGGCTTGTAGCTTTCACCGGAGTTTGTAGTTGAAAGTCGCTAGGAGAAGGGGTTGATGAGCCTTGACACACAATTGAAATTGAAAGATACGTTATGATCTACATAGTAAATTTGTGCTTGACAAGTTATGTAGATAAACTCCACAGTTTACAGTAACAACAGACACATCAAGCATTTTAACATTTTCAACCACCCAATGCAAATCAATAATTGTGCTGGAGAAACGTAAATTGGCATGGACATGGACAAAAGAAAACATCCGCACAAAGCTCTACTTATTCATACCCACTTGAGTTGGAGAAAGAACCAAAATAGTGGTGGATGCTATTGTACTAGATATTCAAAAATAAAGCAATATGAGTAGATGGACAAGTCTTCGAAATAAAATCGATAAAAACAAGGAGCTAAAAGAGCAAACCGGATAGCTTTATTATAGCACTACAAGTATGAGGCATGGGCAGTTAGTTATTAAACTGGCTTTCACGAAGGCACATATATTTTGAGTAGTACACCTTCATAATTCAGTGTTCCAAATTAAACGTTGTATTATGTATGTTAAATTGCTCAGTCTAAAAAATGCTGAACCGGGATTCTTCCGGGCGGGTATTTGTTCTACCTAATTGTACTGTGTCGAAAATATTTATCTTACATTCACGATTGAATATACTTCTAAATTAATCAAGTCTCTTTCTTGAGATTTTTTATGATAAACAGCTACCTACCGTCTGTGCCGCTGTTAAGCACAACAGTTGCGGACAAACGTGATTGGCGATAACTTACAGTGGATTGGGTTTGTGATTCTATAATTAAGACGTTTTCGTAATTAAATTGAAGGTTTTTAATTTTCCTTTCTAGCCAATTTCCCCTGTTTGTCGTCGACAGTCAAACAGAGCGCAGACAGTCAGTCGCGTCGGCATGTTGCTACTGACTCAACTATAAGTGTACAGGTACGAATTTATTTCAGTTGAACTATCTATCTACCTATGCAGAATAATACGTAATCAGGATGACCAATCAATATGCATATTCATTTTCCCAATTCCCAACGAACGAGTGAGCCAAAATCTCATTTTTCAGGGAAAATAAAAACCGCCAAATGGAAATACTTAATGAAACTACTTTATACACCTACCAAAATTACCACTGCTTCCGTGCTTCCATTTTTACTCCCTGGAATATACATATAGGTATGTGTGTACGTGTGAGAATTAGAATTTCCACCTATGTAGTATAATCCAGGTAAAAAGGGAAACGTACTTTTACTTAACTTTCTAAAGGAACGATACAACTTTTGCTCGCAACATATCCAATTTATTGAAGAAAGATAAATATTTAAGAGCATAGCACAAAGTAGGAATAGTCTGCTATTATTCCTGCAATTAATTTTAATCGATTCACGAACAGGTTTGCAGAATTCACGTATTTATAAGTATGTGTGAAATCTCTGGAAGATGTTTCCCTAGCCCTGCCCTGTAAACTGTGTACTATGCAAACACAAACACCGCTCAGGAACGGAAACGCAAACGGTTGCGGAATTAAAAATTCAGTTTACAGCTCATACCAAGTAGTTACATTATAAATTGTATGTATACGACATACATAAGCTTCCTCAAACTCATTTCGATATGACCTGTACCTCTATCACTAGCTGTTCAACTTTTATAGTATTCCTTTCATGAACCTGTTTCAGTTTATCATATCATTAACATTAACCAGGTGATAACGCGTTTTGCGTACTTGAGTGTGACATTAACGTGTGTGGGTGGGTACTCACACTCATCGTCAGTCAAGCAAATTCTAGTTCCAATAATTCGAAGAAAGTTAATTAAAAGCTATCTTATATCTGACTTCAGGAAGCATAAAAAAATGAACAAGATTATGAACTGCTGAACTCTACTTCATGCTGAATTCATCATCACTATATCTATATCTATTTCTAATTGATAGATAAAAACTACACCTTTACGTGCGAATTTATGCCAAATTAAATTAAATTAAGCGTAAGTATGTAAAAATAAATTAGCATGCAGCTAGCGGTAGTGTATGTTTAAAATATACTATAATTAGTTGACAATGATGTTATAATATTTAATAGAGTATTCCTCTATTTACTAGCGCCATGCTCCTATCTAAACAGACATTAAAAATTAACTAGCTCAACTTCTTACCAACAATTTCTACTTAAGGTTGCAATTGAAAATTAAAATTTCAAACTTACAGACTTCAGAAGTAGCGAAACGGAGGATGACGCTCCTGTTGCTCGTTCGTCGGCGAAAAGATGAGTACGGCGGACGGAAACTGAGGAAACGGCACGATGCGATGAAGAAGGTCTATTCGGGTGGTTAAGAAATTCCAGGAAATTATAAGCCAACTAGGGTTTGAAGGAGTGAAGGTTCATGCTCAGAAAATTATGTTCGTAGCTTGTTGTACTCAATACTATTCTGCTGGATGTCCTTGGATGATGATGCGCATGCATGGTCCTCCTACTTTGTATTTATACATTTGTCCTCTGCTTGACTGACACTTGGCATCATGCTTGCTTGCTATTACACATTCGTCTGGAGAATATTTTACAGAAAACTGCATGCTTTCTAGCGAGAAAAGAAAGAGTTAAAAAAACAGGCATGGGAGGAACATGCAGCCAGAAGAATATAAGACTTGGACATGCTCCTCTAGACAGCACAGATAGATAGACCACCCACACAATCACATGTCTTAATACTTATTGCTAATAGTTAAAGGGTTAATAAAAAAGTAGTTATTAATTAAGCCAGAATCTTGCGAATTAGATAACCTCGAACACTTATTTCCGCTCCACTTTATCCATCAAAATAATACAGAGCATATTATTACATGGTGACAGATGTGAAAGATAGATTTTTAAATAAAAATCATGGCTGATTCAGACGATTCAACTAGGAAAACTGCAAAAGGTGGTAAATCAACGGGGACAATTAGATCCATGCCAGTGCCAGCGCCATTAAATCTTCATAGTGGAAATGTTGCAGAGAATTGGAAGAGATTCAGCAAAAGCTATGAATTTTACGAAGTCGCATCGGGATTTGACACCAAGACGGAGAAGGTCAGAGTTGCTGCATTGTTATCAGTGATTGGAGATGACGCTACAGATCTCTACAGCACGTTTGAGTGGGCAAGGGAGGACGACAAATGGGCGTGGAAGATGGTGATTGAAAAATTTGAAGGATATTGCAACCCCAGGAAAAGCGAACTGTTCGAAACCTACAAGTTTAGCTGTAGGAGGCAAGAGGCAGGAGAAAACATCGACAGTTATGTTACTGCCCTGAGAAGACTGGCCCTGACATGTGGATTTGCTGATAAGGATAGGAGGATCCGAGATCAGATTGTGCTGGGATTGAGGGATTCAAAATCCAGAGAAACCGTGTTGAGACATGAAGATCCGTCCCTTGCTGACGTAATCAAGTACGTTCGAGCTATAGAGGAAGCGGAAAAGCAAGCTAATGTTATCCATCCACAGGAGGAGTCGGAACAAATTAGTTATGTCAAGAACGCGGGCACGAATCAACCGAATTCAGCAGGGTCAAAGGAGAAGACGGCTGCTAAAATTAAATGCAAGTTTTGTGGGCGGGAGCACATCCAAAAGAAGGAAAAGTGTCCGGCTTGGAAGAAAAAGTGCAACGATTGTGGAAAAATGAATCACTTTTCGGCATGCTGCAAGAATTCCAACAACGTAGAGGTGGAAGAGATAACCATGTGCCAAGTTGATAAGCAAAATTGCAAAAAGAAAACTATTACTGTTACGGTGCTTGGGTCGAGCCAGAAGGTGACATTCCTGTTGGATACAGGGGCATCGTGTAATGTCTTGCCTGTACGAGATTACATAAGGGTGACTGGTGACAAAAAGAAGAAACATATTGTGTCCAGCCAGATCACCATTAACACTTACGGAGGGAAACAATGGACTGCGATTGGATTTTGCTGGATAGTTGTGAAAGTCAACAACAGAAAGTTCCGAATCAAATGCCTCGTAGTTGACATCACGGGGAGCCCGTTGTTAAGCCTTCAGTCAAGTGAGCAGATGGGACTGGTGAAAGTCTTGAAGTGTGACCAGGAAGCAAGCGTAGCGGCATTGGAAGCTAATACCATAGTAGAAGATAAAATTATGGATCAGTTCCAAGATGTTTTTAAAGGCTTGGGAAAGCTGGATGGACAGTATCATATTGTTCTGGATGAAAATGTGACACCAACAATTAACCCCCCGAGATCTGTTCCTGTGTCTATACGTGATGACGTCAAAGTAAAGCTGGAGGAGCTCGAATCTTTAGGAGTCATAGCAAGAGTGACTGAAGCTACGGATTGGGTATCCAGTATGTTGATCAGGAAGGAGAAGAACAAGTTGCGAATTTGTTTAGATCCGCAAAACCTTAATAAGGCAATCAAAAGAGAGCACTACCCGTTGCCTACAGTGGAGGATGTTGCAACAAGACTGGGGAAAGCGAAGATATTCTCACTTCTGGATGCCAAGAATGGGTTCTGGCAGGTGGAGTTGGATGAGCCCAGCAGCTATCTAACTACATTTAACACTCCATTTGGACGGTTTCGGTGGTGCAGGATGCCATTTGGGATCAGCTCAGCTCCGGAGGTCTGGCAAAGAAAAATGAATGAGCTTGCAGAGGGGCTGAAAGGCATTGAAGTGATCGCGGATGACTTTCTGGTTGTTGGTTGTGGCGATACTGAGGAGGAAGCCTTGATAGATCATGACAGAAATCTAAAAGCCATGTTAGAGCGAGCGAAAGTTAAGAATTTAAAACTTAACCCAACAAAACTACGCTTACGGATGAAAGAACTGCCGTACATGGGCCATATCTTAACCCCCGAGGGCATGAAAATGGATCCGAAGAAGTTGGAAGCAGTTGTGAACATGCCAAAGCCGGAGGATGCAAAAGGAGTGATGAGACTGTTGGGCATGGTTCAGTACCTTGCCAAATTCCTGCCGCGGTTATCTGAGGTAGCAGAGCCACTGAGAAGACTCACTGATAAGGGAGTCACGTGGGAGTGGAGAAAAGTGCATGAGGAAGCACTAGAAAATTTAAAGAAACTTGCAACAGCAGCCCCAGTGCTGGCATATTATGATTTAAATAAGCCAGTCACCATTGAATGTGACGCCAGTGAAAAGGGATTGGGAACTTGCTTACTACAGGAAGGAAAACCGGTTGCCTTTGCTTCCCGAGCGTTGACAAAAACTGAGCAAAGATATGCTCAAATTGAAAAGGAAATGTTGGCAATAGTTTACTCGTGCACTAGATTTGATCAGTATGTGTATGGGAGACTAGTTGAAGTCCATAGTGATCATAAGCCATTGGAGTCTATCTTTAAAAAATCTATTTGGAAGGCTCCAAGACGGTTACAAAGGATGCTGATGGTGCTGCAGAGATACCGATTGGAAGTGAAATTCAAACAGGGAATTCACATGTATATTGCCGATGCCTTGAGTAGGGCGTATTTGTCAACAGCAGAGACAGTCAGTGAAATGGAAGAAATCCAGTCAATTGAATTGTTCAATGAAATTAAAGAAAATTTTGATGAAAATTTTGAGGACATACGAGCAGAGACAAAGGTGGATCCAGCAATTTGCGAATTAGTTACGTATATTCGTAATGGGTGGCCGTCCAAAAAGAAGGATGCCAAAGCCGTGTGTCAACCGTACTTCTTGGTGAAGGATGAGTTGGGTTGTGAGGATGACCTGGTTTTTCGTGGAGAGCGTGTTGTTATTCCTGCAAAATTACGGAGGGAGATGATGGAGAAAATTCATTACTCTCATGTAGGAATGGAAGCATGTTTGAGAAGAGCACGAGATCTTATGTACTGGCCGGGTATGAACAGTCAAATCAAGGAGTTTATATCCCACTGTGAAATATGCAGCCTGTTCCGGCCAGAGCAACAGAAGGAACCTATGATGAGTCATGAAGTTCCAAGTCGGCCATGGGAAACAGTCAGCAGCGATATATTCAGCTTGAAGGGAGTGAACTACGTGGTTGTAGTTGACCACTACAGCAATTTTTTCGAATATGCAAAACTGACCACCGAAACAGCAGTACAAGTCATCACTCACATGAAGAAATTTTTTGCAAGTCATGGGATACCAAAGACCGTCATAAGTGACAATGGGCCGCAGTACAGTGCGGATGAATTCACTAAATTTGCTGAAAAGTGGAAATTCAAGCACGTGACTTCCAGCCCAGGGTATCCACAATCTAATGGGAGAGCCGAAAATGCAGTGAAAATTTGTAAAAATCTGATGACAAAATCTATGGAAGCAAAGACGGATTTTTACATGGCATTATTGGATTGGAGAAATACTCCGTCAGTAACGATGGGGTTGAGTCCAGTACAACGACTGTACAGCAGGAGGACCAGGACCGTATTGCCAACTCTACCAATCAAGTTAAACCCCGCAGTTCCAGCCGGTGTAAAAGAAAATATTGAAAAAGCTCGAGAAAAGCAGAAGTCATATTACGACCGGTCCACAAAGGAGCTAACTGAGCTGAAGCCTGGAGATGAGATTATGATGAAACTGCCAGGTCGGAAAATTTGGAGTCGGGGGATGGTGTTAAAAGGGGAGGGAAAGAGGTCCTATAGAGTAAAAGTAAATGGGGGGGAGTACCGGCGAAACCGGAAGCAGTTACGTACCGGAAAGGAAGAGCCCTCATTGACCGTGGAGACTACAGAGAAGGAGTAGAGCCGGCTCCACAATCAATAAATATATATTATATATCAAATATTGTAGCTGTAATTTCCTATGTTTTGTTTTCTTTGTAATTGATTTGAATTGTTTAATTGGTTATGATGTAATTCTATAAAAAAGGGAAGATGTGATGATATGATCATGCTTTCTAGCGAGAAAAGAAAGAGTTAAAAAACAGGCATGGGAGGAACATGCAGCCAGAAGAATATAAGACTTGGACATTGCTCCTCTAGACAGCACAGATAGATAGACCACCCACACAATCACATGTCTTAATACTTATTGCTAATAGTTAAAGG
>JAQGAI010002471.1:0-12271 GCA_034696905.1 Lepidocyrtus violaceus
GTGAAAACTTTCCTCGTAAACTTAACATCAAAAGCCTATTAAAAATCTAACGGGCTCCCATCACCTTATTTTTAATACCTGGAATGGGCACGTAACCTAACCCCCTTTTCTCAATTTGTTTTTCAGAAAAAAAAAGAAAAAATTGCGTCATAAGAAGAGCTCCCTTTCTTCTTATGCTCTTCCCCCCAAAAAAATCCGTTTAATCTTATCCAGAATTCTTCTCACAAATCCTCAGACACTTTTACCGTCATGCATTTCAAATTATCAAACAAGCGGAGAGAAAAGGAAGAAGTAAAAGTTTTTACAAGCAGAGAGAAAAATTAAAGGTCTTGCTCGTGACATTACCATTCACACCAAACTCCTTCCTCCACTGACAGCATTCATAAAGTAGAGTAGTGGCCGTGTCCACATCTTGTTCCCCATGAGCAATGAACCGACGAAGCCAAAGTTCATCAGTCTTCACTCGTTCCAAGTCATCAGGATGGAAGCCTGGAAGAAAAATAGAAACCAAGACAAAAAAAAATCAGAATCACGCCATATCTCATTATCATTTCAAATATTACTGCACTCATATGAGAGGGAAAAAATGGAATTCGGAGAGCAATCAAGTGTAATGCCAGTAATCATTTTGGTAATCTACCGAAAAAATACGTGCTTCTGGAATGAAAGGGTTATAACTTGGGAATGGGGAAATTATGCAGTGAAAATTCCTGCCGTCATCACACGGCATACAGTGGTCCCATTGGACCTTTCCCTGGGATACATATCTATCTACAATCAACGACCTACGTAATATTAACTAGTCCAGGGGAAAAAAGTAAAGTTTGTTTTCATAAAAATAGCTTTTTTTATAGTTAAGGCTAGTTTGCAACCGTGGACGGCTTCCCGATAAGGGTAAACTTTCTCTGGAAAAGATAATGCAAACTGCTGAGTGACAACTAATGGCTCATAAAAATTTGCTTTATGAATATATCTAGGGTAGACAGGCTAAGTTTTTATTAGTATTCCTCAGAAGCACTGTGCGGTTTTCCCTACTTCACACAAATAATTCCAAATGGGCTGGATGGTGCAATTTGGCTTTGTGTGCATTCCACTGAACATGAGCATTATTTTTCTTGTTTGGGAGAGCAAGAACTGTGAAATAGCAGGAGAGAAAGTTTTTTTTCGGGATAAAAAAGGAAGAACTGGGTCAACCACCAGCCATACATATAGTATTGCATAGTTCTCCCGTGAAAATAGTGAAATGGTGAGAGACTGCCCATATTCATTAATTAGGAGAATGACATGAATGTTAAGTACAAAAAGAAAGTAGTTTCCATTCCAGTAAAAACAAAGAAGGGAAAGATTGTTGCTTCCCTTTATCGTGTTTTCGGTGGGGGGAAATGGAATGCATGCATGGATGTTGTTAAGCTTGATGTAATATGTAATGGGATGGTGGTGGTGACGAAATTGCATAGTTTCCACTATTACTTTCATCCGCTCCGCACAGGCTCGTACCATTCCGCTCTTGTCTCAAACGTGTAATAATTATTGGAATCAAAAGTGTTGTGTGTCTAGGCATGTGTGTGAGATAATCATCAAAAGTCTCCCTCGTGCGCGAATGGAAAAGGGACTGCAACATTACATAGAAAAACTTTTTGGGAAATTACTTTTTTGTCTGCGGAGAATATCGGGTGTAACATTATTATGCAAATAAAAATGTTTGTTGAGAGGAAAGTTTGGTTGGATTGGAATTACTTTTTTAGTGCAAATACATTCATTCATATTCCTATAAATTTGCCTCCATCAAAGCTTTAAAGGACTGAAGTAAATATAATCCATTACGTTTTAGACTGAACTTGTAAATTGAGTGAAATGCAATCCTCATTTCATGCAATATCTTTAACTAATTCTCGTTAATAAAGGGAAAAATTGAAATGCAACTAAAAATGATTAAACGTAATTTGAAAATAAAGTTTGCATAAAATGTACCTGGATTGTTTGCCTTCACTTTGTCGAAAAAGTCCGTCCGCAGTTTAGAAATCTGCTCTGGGGTGACCTTTTCAATATCCTCCATTTTATCTCTTTCTTTTTCAAAGGCTGACTATATATTCTACAATCTTGTAAAAGTTAACCAATTTACGATAAGGTTGTGGATAGCAGCTAAGTTGAAAGTAGTAGCCTCGCGTACTCTTCCGTTAATTTTTGAACCAGTTGCTCCACTGCTCGGCCAAATACGAAATTAGTTTCTAAACTGATGTGTGCTACAACCAAGTAGAGTTTTCTCGAACTACTGGAATGTTTGGAAGAGCTATCTCATGTAACTTTCACTCTCTCCACCACCGTTCGCTTTGGCCGTTCGAATGTGAAAGTATCGTTTAATGTTTGACTTGCACTAGGACTAGGGCTGCAGCAACATAACACGTAGGGGAAAGTTCACAGTTGTATTTACTGACTTTCCCTCTCCACAAACATCTCACTCTTGGAACAGCTGAAACACTTCTAGAAAGTGGGAATGCTTAGAGATGTAGCTGTAAAAATTGTTTTAATGGTAAATTTTAATACGTATATCTTTGGGAGTAAAACATGTTTTTTTTTCCATTTATGTGGTAAGTTTCCAGTACTTTCACGAACGTCTACGTTTACTGAATGTCATAAAAATGAACACTTTGGGCATTACATTAGTATCAAAACGAACTAGTAATTCACATCTGCCCGGTCTGAAAAAGGGGAGCACTTTAACTCGCTAAAAACAATAAAAATTAACAACTTCGTGTGAATTTTTTGTTTCACTAGATGAGGTTATCGATTGGTTAAAGACTTATATACGTTTGCAGGCTGTGAGTTTCACTTTCACACAACGTTTTCAGTGACACCTCGACCCCATGCCTCAGGTCAATAATTTCCTAAGTTGAGGCACAAAGAAATTACCGCTTTCTCGTTTAAGTTTTAAAGATTTCACTTTCAACGAAGAGCTTACTCATTAGCAATAAACAAATTTCTCAACTGACAGGAGAAAACCGGGTGGGGTCCTTGGATTCTTCGGTCTGGCTGACTAGCAGTGTGGAAGCCCACTACTAAGGTGGTTTCCCTTATTTTCTTCTTGTTTACGTTTCACTCAATTTGCAAAGTAAACTAAACTGGTAAAGTGTAGCGGGGGAAAGGACACCTTCAAAGAAGCAACAGTATTAGGCTCTACCCCGTCCGAAATTCCAGCATCTGCTCTCTTCCTCCTATAAAAATAAAAATAAAAACGGGTGAAGGGAGTGCATTTACTGTGCAAAAGATGATAGGGACGTGACAGAGGAAGCTGCTGTATATAGACAAAGGATGGAATAAGTCAAGGGAAAGGAGAAAATATAATCGGGAGATGGAGAAACGGAGTGGCTCCTGCTCTTCTTACAGGATTACTTTAACCCATTCTAACTCCTCTCTAGCTTCCTTCTGCTTTCACTCCCTCCCGATCAATACTTTGTAGGCTTTCGCGCACGATAGGGGAAACAAGACAAGGAGCAAAAAGGAAGCGTGTAAACGGTCGTAGACTGAGGTATTTCGGGACATCCTATCTGAAAAATTTAGTGAGAGGAGCACCCTATTCCTAAAATTCACTTGTTCTGCCGCTTTCCTCCGAACAAGCAAAGAGTGTCTGCCGGTCCCTAGTCATACAATAGGCATGATGCAGATAATAAAATGGAAAATATCCGACGCCCTCATGCTCCTGATTGAAAGTGACAATTTAATTATCCATAACGAATCGTTCCTTGCTTAAAATGTCGACTACGTAATTTAAGTTTGGGTAATGTCCCGGATGATAGATGCCACTGGAGACATGTTAACCCAATTTCTAAATGACGATGAAAGCAAAGCGATGGAGCAGACCACTTTGGTAGATTTCAGGGGGATCACTGAAAGAAAATTGGAAGGAAAAATGCGGCCCACTTTCTTGACATGGATGGGGATGCCCGTGGCGAAAGGAATATATTTTAATGCTGACAGCAGAAAAAAAAATACTTGAAACAAATATTTTTGCGAACGCCGCAGATATTACCTTTACCTTGCAAAAAAACTAGCCCCTTTGAAATAAAAAAAAATTGGCAGCAACCACTCACTTCTAAACTATACTCAATACTATGGAGGTCGTCCCTGTCAGGTCTCACTCAGTCGGTGGTCTCTAGTTAGAAGCCTGGCTCTCTCATCTTTATACCGATTCTTGGACGATACATAAACAGCTTTACTCTTACGAAAAATAAAAATAGAAATATATATGGAGGTAAGTCAGATCCACCTAATCGGATGACCAACGGTCTAAAAATAGTCGAATGCGGGATAACCAGCTTCTTCATACGAAGATAAAGTTTAACAGAAAATGAACAAGCAAGCTGGCCAACGATAAGAAAAGACCATGTCCTTTTCAGGAGTGATTTTTTGATGAAATGAAACCTAAAACAGTATTCCCCAGATAATAAGTTTGAACAAAGTGTGAGATCTATATCCGTGTCTTTGTTTTATTAAAATGATTTCTTGGGAAAAGCAAACATCTCATGAAAAGTACAGGAAATGGAATCTAAAGAGTCCCTCAATATTTATCTAGCTATATTTTATAGAAAATGGAAAAGGTTTTAAAGCAATGGAAAAGATATAAAAGAGAAGGAACTGTTCATGGCAGACAAACTTGAATTCGTTTGGCCCGTAGAAAAGAATTAAAGATTTTTCTCATACCTGATTTTTTAAGGATATATGACTCCGTAGCTCCTGTAATATCACTTTCACAATTTTTCAGAATGGGTCCGAGTATAATAACTTCACTTTAGGTTTAATTAAGATAAATGTCCAGATTCCAAGGAACAGAGTCTACCGTGCCACGGATGAAGCAATTTTACCACTTCAACAGTCTAATTATGTTTCCCACATCACTTAATCTTAGACACTTCAGTCTACTGGTCTTCATCATTGTATCGAATATGGTTTAGGCACCTAATTAGTGAGATCTAAAGAGAGAATTAAAAATAATCTAATCAAATCAATCGTTTTCCAGATTAAAGTTAGAATGATGAGACTGACAAGTTATTGGGACTGAGAGAGAGAGAGTAAGGTGTACATACTATACTAGCATGTAACGCAAAAAATTCCATTACGTTTTCCATATGATCCCCTGATCCACATATATACCCACATTCCATTTTGTAACAACATTTACAAACTTCAATTTTCGTAATTACAATGCATGTCATGATTGTTTGATGTAGGAAGCTGCTTTGAAGTTTGAACATGGCATGAATACATAACGCATACAAAATGTACTCCAAATTTTATGGATAAAAGTAAATCACTGTCTATAAACTCACTTTGCTACGTCAATAGAGAGCAAAGTTGAAATGACATTATAACAATGCCATAAAAAGCAAATATGCATAGATATGTGTTTTGAAGTGTATAATGGAGCTGGTAAAGGAAAGTAAATCAGTATCTTTGGCTCTGCTCTTGAATAATATGGTAAATGTGTAGGTAGAATCAAAACCGATATGAATGGTATGATGTCGATGTGAGTCATGTCATGATTCCTGATATGATAAAGAAAGATAACATTCCTACGCGATATGAACGGTAAAATGCCTCTCAATTTACATGAATGATTATACTGACTAGTTGCTTTGCGTGCAAGACATTTTGGTACTATATTAATGGTGTATTAATTTTATTATGCTGTTCTGTACAATAGTTATAAACATGATATGTTATCGTCCAGTAAAACTAAAGTCTAAAGTCAAGAAGTTGTATTGTCATGAATGGTCCAGATAAATATTACCTAATTTGTAGGTACAGATCGAGTAAAAAGTCAAGTGCAAGCTGGTGCATATGGTAAATATGAGGCTTTTAGTTCATAGCGTTCTCATTAATTTACAGGATTTTAATAAAATCGCCAGCAAGCATTTCGTTTAGATGGATAACCATCAACATTACGCATTTGACATTGATCATCAAGTCGATTTCTTTTCCTTGTATAGTAATGTCGGAAACACACAGGAAACTCCAGTACCAACATTACCAACCTACAGTAGTATAGTAGTTTACCGCTGAATGGAGTGAATATACCTAATAATATAAAAGAGCCAAACCATATGAGCTTGCATAAACCACAATTAAATTATCTTTTTTATTACGGCTTGATGTACGTGGAACATGTAGTCGTTAAAAGTGGTATGTAAAATAACGTGTAACATTCACCTACACTTGCTTCTATCGCAGCGAATGAGAGAATATCAAATAGGCATGTCATAAATTGACTGCATTTCTATTTCAACAGGTTTACATTGTATTAGTATTTTTGCTGTCACTTTGAATGTATTGATTTTGGGGAACCAAATCAATCACTACCAAAATGTTGTTTTTTTCTAATAAAATAAATATTGAAAGCTTCATGGAATGAATTGAGCGATTATGAAATTTGCTTGAACTGATTTACATTTTATTATTTCATGTACTTGATTTAAATTTCCATTTGCCACATTGCTATACAAATCTTTACCACACAGTCCTTTGGAGTTCAAGTTCATTTTGTATTGCATGAATAAGTAGATATGTGTTCGATTTCAGCTTTCTGCATTTAGATCGGTTAGGAAATAGGCTTTTATGATTTTGATGAGCAAATTTTGAATGCGTCATCCCACTTATCAGTCAAGCATGCAAAAGGTAGGATTAAACATGCATAGTAGACAGTTTGGTAATGTTTTTTTCGCAATGAGCGCTCCAAACATTCTGATCCTTCTTGCGGAATCTCATACAGAGTGACGTCAGAAAGTTAGTCCTATTCTAAAAAAAAGTAGAGGAAAGCATACAAGTCCACAAGAAAGGCAAATGCATACCTACTCACGTATGATTTCAATGCTACCAGACGTCTACCAAATTTCAGCCGTGTTCCTCTTCCAGCTTCAACTTCCAACAACAGCGACCACACAATCGGATCGTTTTTTTCCTCTCTCATAAACTTTCCCTGCGTTAACCATCCATGCTTTCCCTTTCCTCATGGGGAGCTCCTACGAACATCATATCATCAGCATTCTCCATCCCATTTTTTCCCTCCTGTTTAGCCGTGACACACATTCCAGACCCCATTTTCGGAGGGAGTAGAGCAGCACAAAAATTGATTGACCTAGATTCGGAGAGCTGGGAGGAGGAAGAGGATGGAAAAAGCCTTGTCTATGAAATGAATGCTTTCTCCCTTCGCAACTTTGCAATGCCACAGGAGAGGCATGGAGGCTAAGTATTTTTTCATTCCATTCTGAGAATTCTACCCGCTCTACCCTACAATATTATAAATACTAATGAGGTAGGAATAGAAGATGATGCAGCCATTATATTTAACTTAAGCTATAATGTTGAGAATGGGCAGAGCTCATCACTCAATTCAGTCCGATATACATGGAACAACAGGAAGGCAACTTTTGCACTGCGTCCATTCATTCTACCATTTTATTTTTCAAGGTGGCCTTGGTTCGCTTTCACTTGGCAGGATTGGCTGACTCCCCAGCTAACTTTCTCCCATGACCAAGTGCACTAGGGTTGGCAGTTGGCTTTCACCAGACGTTCTGTTATATCACGGTAGCTGCCTGGTAGTGAGTGAATGAGTGAATACATGAAGTACCCTAGACTGTGTTTTTTCAAAAGAAGAGTGGTCGTAGTTGTGTTTACCGTATAGCCGTGCATGAATGTGTGCACTTTCCTTTTTTACTTTCACCCTTTTTTAAAGTAGAAAAGGAGAAAGCCATCTCATTGTCATTTTTTAGTCTTCCTTAGCCATTCCCTTTGTTGACACTCTTCTCACCTTTCTCTCCCTAGATTTGCACTTTTTGTAGGTTTCTTCATGTAGGAATAAATAATTTTTCAAAAGGATGTTTGAAAATCCTAACTGTACATAACACGAATTGCCCTTTCTAACAAAACCATAAAATTTCACTTCATCTTCATGTTTTTCTGTGAAGAACATCTCAATAATGGACATATTCCAGATGAGAACAAAGTGCACCATTTTGAATATAAAAATGGTATCATCATAAATAACCTTCTAACGCACTATATAAACTTCTAAGATAAAAAAAAAACTCAACAAAAAATACAAATTAAATTAAGTTGCGAATTTTTAAATCGGAATAATCCAACATTTTGGGACGATTCATTCTTCATCAGGCGGTGGCCGTATCGTTCTCATTTTACCTGGAATTTCAAATGGAAGGAAACAATCGAATAACAAGTAAGTACATTCAATGTTCTAAAATATCTAAATTGTAATTTTCATTACCTACAATAATTTCATTACTGTAGGTTTTTGTTTTTGTGGACCATTTTTGACAAACAACGGTAACAGTACAAGTTACAAATAGCTTTATCATATCGGTATTAAGTGAGGATAAAAAGTATCACATTCTTTGCTTTATACTTGAGTGACATGTGAAACATGAACCGTTACTCTGCGTCATAATAGGGTTATTACATCATTCGTTGTAAACGAAGCTACGACAGAAAAATTGCAAGAACTGGCAAAAATACGAGTTCAGTTTACTTTTTTTTCATAGACGAATCCAACGCATCATATTGGGTAACTTGCTTAGCCGTAGCTTTTAGGGAAGAAGAAAATTCCTTCCAATATGTCTGTCGTTGGTGTTGGAGCTGTTGTGTGTTGTATTCTAACATGCAACCTGTATGGAAATTAAAAGGGTTCATTAACTCACCAGACCGTTATAGCCTAGCCGTCGATCAATACACGTGAAAAGTAGGGACGATCAAAAACCGTGTATTTGCAAAAAAAAGTATACTCGTAAGTTAATACATAGCTGCCAGCTAGAACGACTCTGGAACTAATTGCCATTTTTGGCGAATAATATTGACTTTCCATATTAGACTTCCTCTTCTTGATTGTTAGCAATTTATTGACTGGCTAGAGGCAGGGTATATTTAAATTTAAAGTTACCTAATATGCAAGGAAATAGTCTGAAGATTAGCAGACGACAGTACTCCAGTAGCATTTCATATTTTCTGATTCTGTCTGTGCAAACACTTCAAATCATTCCATTCAATGATTTTTTAAATAACTTGCTGCGCTCATTATTTTTATGGCAGGGAAAATTCGAATTAAAACTAAATTATAGGCACAGGATCAAGATCAACCTATTTCATTCTCATTAGGAAAGAAAACGCTTTTGTATTTGTTCCCAATGTTCCTTCTTTTTCCAAATAATTGCTCATTGAAGTGCTCCACTTTGAACTGTGTGTAGCGGATTAAAATCTAATTTCTTTTCGCCTTTCCTTCCCTAACGGAAACAGATGTGGAAGGAAGCAGAGCACAAAGACTTTCCTTTCCCCCTTCTGTTTCCAATAATCCTTGCCCATTAAATATTGCATTGCAAGCGGGCCAATCCTTCATTCCATTTCATGAAAGAAAAAAACGTTCTTCTGTAGGTCGGCATAATTCGGTCGAAGAGGTTTAGTCTCAGTCGTGAAACGAAACGGGAGTAGTAGCATAACCGTGCATTGTGCATGGAGTAGTGAAGTTGGAGGAGCTCGTTTTTTTAGCACACTGCATTATACAATGATAGGCGAGTGGAAGATGTTGAGCAAATAGAAATGGAAAGCTATGAAATTGCAACAGAGCACGCAATGAATCTCTTCTAGGGTTTGGTCAGGATCAGGATTGAAGTAGGTGAGGTGGCTATATTTTACCAGCTGCGGATCCACATCGTGGAATATCAATGTTGAGATGTGAAGTTTGCGAAATATTGTGTATCGTCAATCAATATCAATCGTCATGTTATGAAAATTTTACAACCGAATATTATGCAGTTCGTGTATTATTTTTTGGCGAGATTTACAAGCAAGGGGAAGGACACTCGCGAAATTAACAGTTGAGCAAACAACCATCGTATCGTAAACATTTTGATAGAAAGGGGAACAAGAAGAAAACTAAACTACATTCTATTTCTCATTTCAATGCTGAAGGATTGCAAGCAAATGAGAAGGAAATGCTGGAAAAAAGTTCAAAAGCCCAACGCATAAATGTAACTCAATTCATGCAAATGAAGGTAACAAATTGTGTTGGAATTTCAAGAAAAAAACAGAGATTCGAATTCGAAGGAATAGCAAATGCAAATTTGAATTATTCAAATGAATGTCATTTTCTAAATGAAAGAAAACGTCAAAACTTCAACACGAAATTCAAAAATTTGAGTCGAGTGAAAAAGAAGTAAGTGAGGAGAAAATGAGAAATAAATTTGAAGGAAGACAGGAAAAAAAGGATGAATTCTTGCACAAAAAAATGCAAATGAATTGAAATTCATGAAAATTTTCATACGTGTATGCATATATGCATCCGCAATTCCGCATACATCTATGGTACATCCACAAGCAGAAGCAGCTAAAATGCTCAAGCTGTTTTTATGTATATGTAAAAAGGAATGGGATAGCTTGGGTGGGATTTTTGCATGATCGCATCATCATCATCGCATGCATGGATGTTTGGGGAATCAGCTGCTAATGCTGCTGTTTGTCCAGATATAAATATAGTGTGAGAAAAGGGAAGGGATAGAATACAGAATGAACTCGTGGTTGAGGAGAGGCGGTGGTATGGTGGTGGCGATGAAGGTCGATTAAAAATTAAAGTTTCCGTGGTTGGATTGGATTGTGTGGTTGTTGGGGAAGGGGAGGTGAGGAAGGAAATGTTTTGATTTGGAGGAAGATTGAATCGAGTGAGTGGAAGAAGTGGAGTGCATGTGAAATGAAAGGGAAAGGACTACTGTAGAAAGGTGCATCTGTTTGTCTAGTCACTGGAGTGAATGCATAATTAATTAGTGAATTGAAAGAGTGCTTTTAGATTGGAGAGAATGGGGAAAGGTGCATTTGGCTGAGGTTATTACTTCCGGGTTTATTTGGTGAATTATGAATGTTGTGTGGAATATGAAATCATGAAGAATTTTTAACTACAATGTGCAATCAAGTTCAAAAAGCAACGTTTTCGTTTGTTTCTCAATTCGATTCAATGAGTAAGTGAAGAAATTGTGGATGGAGGAGATTCAATTATGGAAAATGAAAGCAGAAACAGTGTTCAGTATTACCATAATAGGTTAACGTAGGTCGTTAGATAACTGCGTGTGTGGTTAACGAATAACGAAGTAATTGAATTTGTAAGTACAGGTTTTCCGAGATGTTTAAACGTATATATTCATCTTCGTTATGTTTATGTATGTCTTTTAATCGGGGTCGTCAGTTCGGGGACGTGTCGTATGTGAAGACGAATAATATTGACTAGCACGTTTGAAATTTTAAGATAATTACTAAATTTTGTACGTTGTTATTTTTTATGATTTCAGTGGTAGCAGCCTCTCATAACTGATAAACTGACTGAGGATGAGCAGCCGTTGGTCAAAGCATCAAAATGTTGGGGATTGCCAAACCTGTCTGTGTAGAATATCTCATCAAAAGACGAAACCGGAAGACTCTGATGAGGAGTCCAACGGTTCTTGTGCAGGTATGTAATAATATGAAATGCGTGTAATAGTGTATTGTAATGATGACAAATGTTACAGCGTGGTGTGGTAAGTAGTACGTAAAGAGTTATTAATATTAATATCGTTTGTTTTTTGTAGAATTATGTGATCCTCAGATGTCTTGCCAGCTTCTCAACACCTTGAAGTCCATGCGAGAGGATGAGTCGCTTTGTGATGTTTGGCTCTGTGTTGGGTTATCTTCCACCAAATTCCCAGCCCATAAAATTGTTCTAGCTGCTGCATCTCCCTATTTCAGGTAAAGATTAATAACTCTCCAAAACGTGCAAAATTCGATTGACAATTGATTATTTGATTTCGTTTGATTGGTTTTTAACAACGGTAATGGTGACACTTTTTTCATTTAACAGGAAAATGTTCAGCTGTGGGCTACGGGAAGCACAAAATGGGGAAGTGAACTTTCACGACATCCAAGCGGAAGTATTAGAATCAGTGATAAATTTTGTATACACAGGCAAAGTTCAGGTAAATCAGCAATATTTGCGTGATCGAATCATAAATTTAAATACCTAGTTATGCAATATGCGAGTGGACTGTAAACCTATGAATTATGGATTTATGTAACAATTACTCCTTATTTTCTGCATTACAGATCGATGAAGGAATCGTGGACGGCCTTCTCGATGCCGCGGACTTACTACAGTTGCCATCCTTAAGGAATCTATGCTTATGGTGGTTGACAAATAACCTTAGTGCATCCTCTTGTCTTGGAATATTTGTGTTAGCCCAGTTAAGATCCC
>JAQGAI010002472.1:0-12269 GCA_034696905.1 Lepidocyrtus violaceus
TCAACATTTAATTCAGCGGGTTAATTCAGTTTCTTATATAATAAATTCCTAAAAATAATAGAGATCACATCATAAATAATTTTCTAAAATAAGATAATAAGCAAAAAAAACATCAAATTTTAATTTTAGTAAATTTTCAAACAAACAGATTGGTGTATCTCGGAGGATAGAAAAATACAAGCTCTGTAACAAGTTCATACTGCCGTACTACTAATGTGTTAGTGAGCAACTGAAATGCAATATTTAAATTATAAGTAACAAATTGCACGCAATAATAAATAAGCATTATACCAGTAGACGATTGATTACGACAAAGTTAATCATCCAGAAGACAATTTACAGGAGAAAGGGCAGCTAGCCTTTCTCCGTTACAGTTTTCAGACACATGCAGTGACAGGGGTAAAGAAATAATAATTTGCAATATATCTACAGCTTCCAGTGTACATCTATCTTCCTTTCATGTCAAAAGTCAGGTCGAGTTTGAAAAATAAACTGTCATTTCAGAGTAGATAAGTACACTGCGTGAATTTTTATACATTACGCACAAAAGAACGGAGAGCTGGATTGATAACAAACAAAATGAACATAAAAACTTGTGTTTGCAAAAAAAAAGTATTACATAATAGAAAAATTGTAAGTGAAAGTAATTTTGAGGAATAGCTTTTTAAACCTCTTTTGCAGCGTGGTTATTTTTACCTTAGTTTTATCTTCAGAGGGTGCCACAGAATAAGAAGCAACCAACTGTCCCAACTCTGTCTTAACATTTGAAACTACAATGTTCCCCATCCCCATTCCACCAGAATTAACGTTTGGTGTTGGATTGTTAGTAGCGGATGTCGTAGTAGTGATTGTTGATGGTAACACATTGCATTGTTCAACGTTCAGATTACTAGCGAGATTACTAGTTGAGTCTGGTGATGCGGTGGAGGAAACAGAGGGGCTACCAACAATAATACCTGCTCCATTATTAGAAGAGCTACCACCACCACCACCGGCCGTCGATGCCGCAACCGGCGAAGACCCATTGTTACCGGAAAGTTTTGAGCTGATGAGCTTAGAGGAGGCGGTTATGAGATTTGAGTTAGCAAGGACTGACCTGGCTGTGGTTGCGACCACGGTTGATGAGACGGGGCTAGGATTTAAGTCACTTTCACAAGGGAAAACTAAAGGGATACTTGTTGAAGAAGATGAAGAAGCAGATGCAGTGTCAGAGGAAGGCACGGTAGCACTTGGTGTCGCCAGACTGATGGAGTCAACGTTCACAATCTGAGCCAACTAAGTATAGTTATACGTATTAAGGTATTTACATGAGTACAAGTCTGTTATTAAAAAGTCTTCAAGCTCTTAAATAATGCTACAGATTATCTACTAATTCAGAGGCATGCTATGGCATGTTGTCCTAAAATTGCATGTTGCAGTGATCTATAAAATATCAATTATTTCATTTCTCATAGACAATGATAATTATGGAAGGGAACTATTCTATGAAATCACAAATTCACCGAGTTTTTAGTTTCTGTAGTTGTAAGATTATATGAAACCTAAGCTTGGGTTATTAATTTTTTTTATCAACAGTCTCAATAGTTAATTAAATGACAGATTAAATTGGGATTTTAAAACTGAAAGTTCGTGTTAAGGGTAGCCAAACTCTAGAATATTTATTCATTTTCATTTTAAACTTATTATTGCAGCCACTTTTTAAAATAACTGTGTGGTCAGTCAGTTACGTTAATATGTATAGGTATTTGGAAAAAATTCACAAACAGTTCATTAATCAATCATCTATTCTTAGTAAAAGTAAGGTAAAACTTCATTAATAGCCTCAGTCTTCTTTCGGTGATGCTTTATTACCACAGATTAATACTTAATTATTACAAGCCCTGTTTCGTTCCATATTGAGCTCTTCATTCAATAAGTTCTTCTCTGCCTTTTTCATTCAAAGGAACACAAACCTATTTCATCATTTGATATATAAATTGTATTGAAGGTGTTAGGAGAGATTATTTGCCAAAAACGTTGCTTTCTACACTTTAACTAGCCTACATAAACACAATACCATGATTCACAGCAGTCTTTGCATTGGTATTTGATCAAGTCTCAAAAGTTTTAAATATTAAAGTCTTATTACTCTAAAGTATCTACACCCATAGGCATCCATAAATACAACCCCCTTTTATCTAATATCTACATTAGGAAGTTGCCAAAATAATCGCCCAACCCAAAATAACTAAACTAACTTTAGGTCTATCACCGCAAATATATTCCCTTTTCCAATTCTTAACTATTTACCAAATCCCGAATTCCCCACCTTATCCGTACACTATTAAAGTTTAAACTCTAAATCCTATAAAAGTATTAATAAAATATTTTTTAAATATTACAGTTTATGATTAATAATATACAATGACACTTAAACGTACATACAGTTAATTAACTATATCATCTTGTATGGCAATAAATTATTGTTGGGGATATAACTAAAACTAAACGTACTAGTGATTATTTAGTTATTATTCATTCACTTACATTGTTTAGATGAGTTGGATTGGGGACTGGAGTTCCTGTGGCTATAACTTGTTGCTGAAGATTAATTAGCTTCTGTAGTGCAGCTTGTTCCGAATCAGTTCTAGCAGGGATTGCAAATAATCTCTGAATCTCGCCTTGGATATTTCGAAGGAGCTGTTGATTTTGTGGTGTTAGCTGAATGGTTTGAACTATGCGAGTTAAACCAGTCTGAGAAGTGGTGACTGAAGTACTGCCATTGGTAAGGTTTGTTCCAGTAGCCCGAGAAGTTGGAATTGTAGGACTGATAGAGGGTGGTGGTGCAGCAATGGATGTATTAAGTGTTGGTGCGACAACGTGGTTGGGTAAGGAGGTCTGAGACTGGGGGAAAGATAAACTCGAAGGTGGCAACACAGACTGTGAAGTTGTTGAGGAAGGTACAGGATAGGTCGAATTTGGAACCGGTGGTGGTAAATTTTCTACTTTGGAAGAAGGGGTTGTTGGTTCCGATTTTTTTGCTTTTGACTTGCTTTTACTTTTGCTTTTAGGACTAGGACTAGGAGTGGGTTGCTGGGAAGGCGTAATTGTTGGTGACGGAGGAGGAAAAGAGGACGGACTACTTTGAGACGAGGCATATGACGCACCGGCAGCTGCAGCCACTGCGTCTATTGTGGCTAGCAGAGTGTCCAAGCTGGACACTTTTTTAGGTGGCACATTCTTCTTTGAAGATGTAGTCTTGGGTGGTGGCGGTTCAGACTTCTGATTCTCATTGACGTTACCACTACTATTGCTAGACTTCTTTTTTGAACTTTTGCTTTTTGTGGGAGTTACGATAGGAGGAGGTGGTGGCAATGGTGGAGGAGGTGTACAGGGAGGCGGAGGGGCATTCTTCTTTTTTGGCGGTGATCTTTTCTTCTTGGCACTTGGGCTTGGAGTGGCGATAGGAGGCGGCGGCAGCACCACAGGAATTGGTGGAGGAGGCTGTGCCGGGGACTTTTTGTTGCTTTTCTTCTTTGAAGCCTTCTTAGGAGTTTCTATATATGACAACAACAACAGCATTCGAACTTTCAGTAAAATGGTAATTTGTAATTTATTCATGATTAAGTTTATGCAAAAAAAATGAACCCATTTTTTTAAAGGAACCGACCTGTAGTATTTATCACCGGAATTTGAGCCGGAGGAGGAACTTGTGGAGATGGTGGCAACCCATTTGGCTGTGTGTCCATCATGGATCCAAATCCAAAATCAAATGACATATCATCTTGTAAGTCTTCATCCATGATTCCAGATTGCTTCAACAGCTGCTCTAGGTCGAGAGTAACCTTTTTCTTGCTACTTTTGGATTTCGTTTTTGCCTTCTTTGGTGGAGGGGGCTCCGAAGATGAATCTGGTACTGATATCTGCTGCTGTTCAACATCCCGCGAAGGCGTTTGCGGTGAATTATTATTCAAAGTCTGATGCATTTGATTTGAACGATTTATAAACTGATTCTGTTGCGTTGGAGTGGAGATATTTTGAGTTTCCATCGGTGTGGGTGCCTGAGAGGAAGTCTGTTGATGATTATGTAATTGTTGAGACTGAACCTGCTGTTGTACGTTAGAAAGTTGGCCTTGTTGATGTTGCAACTGTACCTGCTGAGGCTGAAAAGACATCTGCTGCTGCTGCTGAGACTGCATTTGATTCTGATTTGTCACTTGAACTTGCTGTTGTGTTGACAAACTGTTTTGCAACTGAATCTGTTGTTGTTGTTGAGCTTGTTGAATCAACTGTTGCTGTTGTTGTTGAAGTTGAATTTGCACTTGCTGAGACTGCTGTGCTTGAAGCTGAAGCTGATGTGACTGTCCACTGTTTGTAATCTGACTTTGGATGGTCGATGCGGCACTTATAATAGAATCCGTCTGAATCTGACTAAACTGACTGGCTTGGCTGGCTTGAGGATAGCGAACGGCAACCCACGTTGGTCCGTTTGCTGTTTGAATTTGTTGCAGACCATACCCAGACGTCTGCAAAATGAAACATTCGCAATTAAAGTTAGACCGCTTATACCTGTAAGATTTATTTAAATGGCAACGCTGCGCTGTAAAAAGTACCTGAGCTAATTGTGGCATCTGCGACACGTATCTAACAATAGGCTTTCCAGACGCAGCCGTTCCAGCTTGAGTCCCTTGAGGCGTCTGAAGTGTAAGTACTTGTGGCTGTGTGGGTTGTTGTCGAAGTATCAATTGTAAACCGGCCTGAGCTGTAGATGCCGTGGGTAAAAGCATTGGCTGTCCGTACTACACGTAAAACAAAGACAATTACAAACACGAAATGAATGACAATGAATGTTAATATAACCAAGTCAAAAATGAAATATAAATTAATTAAAACTGATAAAGTAAATAAGTAACGAATGAATATAAACAATATAAAGACGCGTGCTGTGTGTATAAAAATAAATATCAGTACTGAGCAGGATTACCTTCAGAAACATGCACAAAAAATAAACAAACATAAACAAATCCAACATAAGCCTACGAAGACATGAACAGGATGAAAAATATTTTCATCTTCAAATAATTATTGTTATCAAACCTGATTCACCACAATTGTTCCAGCAAGTTGATGAGCTTGTTGGGGTGTCGTCATGGTGCCGAGGCTACTAACTTGAGATACAACTACTTGACCGAGACTCCCAGCGTTCCCGATCGTAAATGACTGTTGCTGCTGCTGAGACTGCTGGATCAACTGCGTCATAACACCATCAGAAATTGTGGTACTTGCATTTGGGGCACTGGAAGTTGGCATACTCTGCTGGCTTCCACCGCTGCTGCTAGCCTCTGTGGAACTAGAAACCGAGGTAACCGGAGGCGTCCCCGTGTTGCTCGTCGTCACCGAAGATGTCCCAACCTGCGATAATGGTTTCGGTAAGAGCTGAGGGGGTTGTTTTGTTTTAACAATAGTGCTGCTGTGAGCATCGTTTGTAGCGTTAGCAACACTTACGTTTTGTAGCGCGTTAACGGTGGAGGTGGCCACGATCTGGGGTGTTCCAGTGGTCTGATAGTACGCTCCGTTGGCCGCCTTCGTTAACGTCTGGATAGTGGGTTGAGGTATTATTGCATTGGTAAGAAACTGTGGGGTTGTGGGGAGAACAGCATAAGTTGGCGTCCCGCCAGTTGACAGCAGGGCCACGTTGGTTCCAAACGTCGTAGGGCCGGTCGCAATCAGAGCGGTGGGCTGCTCCATCGCTATATAACTTTGACCTCCACCGGCAGACTGGATTTGTTGGAGGATGTTTTGTCCAGTAGAAGCGACAAGACCACCTTGAGAGTTGGCAATCAACTGTGGAGCACTAACAGTCATACCCGGGATGTTGACCGTTTGACCAGTCATCAACTGGTGCGTACTGGTTTGTGCAAGATACTGCTGCTGTTGTTGAATCGATGCCAGGTTGGAACCGACCACGTTGGTACTCGTCGAAAGGGTGACATTTCCGCTAGCAACTGTATTGGCGCCACTACTACTTACTGCCGTATTTGGCACCCCTCCAGCCCCACTTGTAGCAACGGCATTGATAGTTTGAGAAACGTCGGAGGCTGATACATGTTGCTGAGCTTTACTCTGCTGCTGATTCGTCACCCCTTGGAAGCCACCGGAGGTGTTGTTCGTGAGCGTGCTTCCGGAGCCGTTTTCATGGCCTGAACCTACCACTGAGATCAAATTATTTGTAGAGTTGGATTGGGCATTCTGCTGTAGCTGATGACCCTCTAGGGAAACCGAAGAAAGACTAGTCACTTGATTCAACTGATTATGAGAAACTTCAATTTGCTTGTTATGATGTTGTTGTTGAAGGTCTTGTTGAGAGGAGAAAACAAAGTTCAGATTATTTGACGACGCTGACGAGACAGAGTTCTGCGTTAGCTGGAGTTGTTGCCCCGCTTGGACGAAATTAGGCGTGGATTTGTTGGAGGGATCACAGTTGGGAACTGATGATGCTATTATCTGTTTGAGAGTACTTCCTGTCACAGTTGTGTTATTAGTTGTATTACCGGAGGACGCACTTATTACACTATTTATAATGGTACTATTGTTATTATTATTAGAGGAAGAGCCTATAAACTGGTCACAACCCGAAGTCTGTACATGGGTCTGTTGTTGCTGCTGCTGTTCATGTTGTGCGAGGTTCCCTCTAATCACATTGTTACCATTAGAAAATCCGTCGAGGTTGTTCGAAAACCCGTCGTTTTGCACTCCGACATGATCGAAATCCGAGGGGACATAGGATCTCGAAATGTCGGTGAGATGGTTCGAGGAGGAGTCCAACGTGTCGAAGAGCGTCTCGTTGGGAGAGTCCACTTCGTACTCATTGTCGTCCAGGGACCGTGCCAGCGAGGCGACAACATTGTCCACGGTCTCTGCTGAAGGCAAAAGTTCCGTATCTGCTGTGACAAGTCCTCCCAGGAACGACTCCAGTGCGTTTGGGTCACTGAAAATCAACAATCAAACCAATCAACAATCAATTTTAAATTCTAGCGTAATAAACTTAAAAAAAATACGTAAACCTGATTCTATCTTACTGTTCTCTACTCTGACTTTCTCGACTTCCACTATTTGATCGTAAATAATTAATTACACGCTTCATCATTGCCATTATTATCGTCAACTTCACCCAGTAATTAACTGGACTTATTTAAAATTTCTTTACTCCATCCCTTTGTTTATGTTTACGTTTTAATATTTTATTCATTTCTGCATCTGCCATCTGCATGGATAGACTTTACAACAAAAGCAAAATCGAACAACGCAAAACGCAACTCTTCGTCGTATGTCTTTCGTTCCTTTTACGACCGCGACCCCTCCACTTTAACATTCCCTCTTCATTCTCAGCAAACCGTTATGTTATTTCGGCGAAGCGTCATACCATCTTTACATAATGATTCGATCCGTAAAAAGGCCAAAAAATATACTTACTCTATGACGTCCAGGAGTCGCTGGCCTCCGTCAGCCATGATGCCTGCTACTTTTGCATTCTAAGTTTTCAAATTCAAAGCACCTGAAATCCAGACAAGGAACACAAATCATAATTAGTTAACTTTTTGAACATCTTCCTCCAACATTTCATTTCTCGTTTTCATTTTCCCATATGAATATTCATCTCATCTAATCAACTATATCAGCTCTACACGTGAAGCTGAACAAAGAAAAGAGTTCATTCTTTAAAAATTCCATAATGTCCCAAGACGATCTTATCATATCATGATGTGATTAGCAAACCGAAAAATTCTGGCAGCACCAACAATGATGCAACAATAAACAGTGACATAATAGAAACATATCCCTAATCCCTATACCTTGAGCTCCTACAAAGTTGCATTATTTCATTTTCATAAAATTCTTCACAACAATCCTCCTTCAGAGAAAAGTCTACAATACTGAAACAAACTGTTCTATCGACTATCTACACAAAAAGGTGGCTCAATCAAACTGTATGCGAATCCATGAAATAACTCAGTTGTTCTTTCTCACAGCTATTAAATTCACAGCAAAATCTAAAAACAGATTGTTTTACAGTAGGGAAGGGAATCCCTCCTTATAAAATGTTTTCCTATAATTACTTGTTAAAGATCATGTAGCAGTTTTAAATACGTTTTCCCCCATATTCAAGAAAAAATTCTTTCTTCCTTCCACACTCACTTTCATATTGTTCCTTTTAATCAAGTTCACAACAATATTCTTATTCTGTGATGATGATGAGTTGAGTGATTATTATTGTTGCTCAGTCGAAAAGAAGAGCTCCCATTATGAAAATTACCCTTCAAAAGGTATTTATATTTATAATAATAGGGGACATCAAGATATAATATAATAATGTGTAATATAATGAGATGCTGAAGAAAAAATAGAAATCAAGTAACCAACCCTTATTCCTGTTCGCTCTTTCGCTTCGTTACCGTTACCTTCAAATGCTCGTCATGTAAAGTACAAGACCTTATTATGAGTTAGCGTATGTACGCTTTCACTTTCCGACCAAAAATGCATCTCCTTTAAAAATTCTCTTCTCTGTACATTGTTGACTTACGGGAAGGATTTTTTTCTATATGGGATGCAGAAAATATTGAGCCAAAAAGTGAGCGAGGGAGAACCAAGCCAAACCTAGACATGGATATGTACATAAGGAGTGAAATGTATTGGGGGGATTGGAGTTGTGGGGATGCCTACAAGATAACGTGTTTTCAGTTTCCTTTTTATACATATAAAAGTTTTCCTTCGAGATATACAAATAAAAATGATCTGCTTCTATAATAGAAGTAAGCATGATATGATACCTACCAAGCCTTCAATAATAAAGCGAGCGAATAAAAGTGTGAACTCTGTATTCTTGTTTCTTGAGCTTTTGTGGAGTAGGTACATCTATTCAACATAGGTGGTCAGGATCAGGATTATTGGGAGCAAAATGAAAGGATGTATGGGAATATGCTTGGGATGGAGTTCATATACCTTTTGGGAGCTCGTTCATGTACGTAATTCACTTTGTGCTGTGCTATGAGCAAGCATGAAATATACCATAGCATAGGGCTCGCTTACCATCACATTATTATAGTCATTTGCATTATACTCTCTGATTCCTCCTTGTTGATGTAAAATAGCATTGATGTACAGTCGGGAGCTGGTGATGTACATGCATGAGCCTGAGCAGGGGATGCACATGCATGAGCCTGATGTATATATTCGTGCTTTTTTGTGACTGTATCTATTTGTATGTTTGATAAATGAGTTCATCGTTATGCATTTTTTTTCTGGTTGATGATTTGTACTCCTGATTTGTCTGCTACTCTATGGTCGATGAAATGGACATGTGTGAAATCGCAGTTGGATGGATGGAGTGGAATGAATTGATGAAAGCGAGAAGCTGAAACCAGTGACGTTTTGTAATTCACATAAAAGAATAAGAATGAAACAAATTAGCCGGCTTGGGTCGAGAGAGAATTTAAAGCACGTTGCGAGGATGACTGAGAAAGACAGCGAAAGTAATAGACAAGGAGGGAGAAAGCAAAAGGGAATATACGAAAGAAGAAATTGCACTTTGAAAAGTACACTCTCTGCGTATTTGGCTTTCATGCACTTGTTACAAAATCAATAGTTTCCCTCTAAAAATGTTGGAGAAAGAAAATGACAAGACAAACGTTTACGCTTTCTCTACTGAAGCTTTTTCCCCGTCCGAACTTTCACTTTTAGAAAAACTTTCTTTTTGTTGCATTAAAATAAAATAACGGCGTACAGTTGAGCAAAACGCGGTGAAAGTTGGGGAAAGGTGTAAATGAATGAAATGTGTTAAATTTCGAAGTAATAAATAAAAATCAATTTTGAACGGGTTTCAATAGTAGTATTATTGAACTGATTATGATTGAAGTCAGGAAACAACTAGACTTTAAGGAATATTGACAACTTGGAGTAAGAATGTTACTGGTTCTCTAAAGAAGCCACGATGACAGGTGGGCAACTTACAAATACAGCAGATCCACGTGGATTTAGACAGTGCAAGTTCAGAGATTCAATATTATGATGCAGTCTGCAGTTTCATTCCTGAGCGTCAATGGGTTGGTTGTTATGTCGTGAGCTTAGTGTTTGACATATAATAAAGTATGAACATCATGTAATAACGATACACATGTGCACATGAGAATACTATTTTGGAATACAGAAAAGTCAATTCCATGCCTGACCCACTAAGCAAAACAGACTGCTGGGCTGAAGTTAGTTAACAATAATATCTATTTGGTTTTTCTAATGGATTGTTATTTTCATGATTTGACTTGGCTGATGTATGTGAATGCTATGTGGATGAGAAAAACAAGGATCACACTTGTGCCAATGCAACGCAATGGATATAGATTTGGTTGGTTGTGTTGTGATCATTTCATGAGCATAGCCCAATCATTCGCTTCTGGTTCCCCTACTCCAAATATGTATATTGGCTTGTTCAGAGATACTCTTCCTTATCAACATGAGCCCCATTAAAATGTCATATTTCCTTCTCTCCTATGTCAGTGTCAGTCACATTTTTACTCCTTCTTTCATATGGCATTCGCCTTGATACAATTATCAATAGTAATCATTCCTTTCCATTTTTACTTTACTCACTGCTATTTACTAGACAATAAAAGCCATACCGAGGGAGGAGGAGGGCAACCTCCTTCAAACTTTTTTTATGTCCTATGCTCTCCGTGATTCGCTTTCCTCCTCCTTAACGAAATTTCATTCTCTGCTCAGACTTTTCGCTTCTGTCCTACCAAGGCAGGGCTGCAGGAGGATCCTCCTATTTATCTATTTGATATTATTACAAGTCCTTCTGTCTGGTATGAAAGGTAGGTTAAACCAAACCATTGCACCACCACCACCAAATGTTCCCGTACTCTTTCTAAAGCCGTTGCACACAGAATTATTTGGAGGAAGGCTCCTTTTCCACGCTAAATGCCACACTAACACATACTCCTCTCTCTTGTAAATTATTCTGAGCAAAAGCAAACTGCGTTTTTTTTTCGTGGCTCTTCAGCCTCTCCTTCTCTTATGCCAGCAGATCTGATGCCGTTTTTATAGTAGCTGTTTTCTGTGCACTTGCTATGAGAGGATGGATGGATGGATGGATGGAATTGGATGGTTTTGTATGCCTTTTTCCCTACCTACTTTTGGCTGCGGACTGCGCTTCTCATACAGAATATATTTCAGTTGATTTCGTTGTTCTAATGTACTATAATAATGCACAATTCGATAAAATCCCACATGAAAAGGTAAATGCTGGAATATGAACTAGGAAAAAAAGAAGAGACCAAAACCAACCAAACCAACATCACCACCACTACCATGTAGATTTTGTAGTAATAATATTATAGTATAAGAAGTAGAACTACCATTTATCCACACTGGCAATGATGATGACTTGACTGGGATGATGAAATGAAAATCCTACGAAAAATATTTTACGAATGAATCCCATCCAAAAGCTCCTCTCATTCTCCTCCCAACAAACACAGAGTGAAGAAGAGGAGCTTCAATTTTCCCCAAACAACATAACATAACAGCAGCACTTTCATCCCTTTTCCCTTTCTCCAGAATTTCGGGAATTTGGAGGAGAAAATTCATAATTTCTTTTTTCGAAAAAAGTGGACCACATTTTTGTGCTGTGCTTGTGTGTGTGTGGCTTGTGGAGCAGCCATTTTCCCCCATGAAGATCAGGCCTGGCCTAGCAACAAGAGCGAGAGAGAAGGAAGGAGCAGCCAAGCCAAAAAAGAAGAAATTTTACACGTAAGCTGCGGAGCTGCTTGCTCTCTCCTTCTGGCTCTCGCCATGTATAAATGGCTATGGATGGGGGAATCTGTGCCCTTGCCTGGTTGGTAGTGCTCAAAGTTTTTATTCAACTCGTTGACCTGACATGACATTCTCCAAGCTAGATGAGGTCAAAAAGAGATACTAACCAAGAATGGAGTCCTTGTTGTAACGACAGTGGCCCAAGTTGTGCAAAAAAATCCACTCAGAATTGAAATTTTATGGTTGAGGATTTTCACTAACACCACACACAATTCGCTTCCTTGTACGTACTTCTACAGTTAGTTGTGTATGATATTGGGAAATGTGTGTGTAGGTCTGCAGTGGGCTGAGAAGGTGGGCACATCCGTAAACGAACACCCCCTTGCCTCTCTTCAGGGATAATATAGTTGTGTACAGCTTGTATGGAACTGTTTTTAATAGAACCAACTTATAACAACTTCATATAACAAATATATTTGTTC
>JAQGAI010002473.1:0-12263 GCA_034696905.1 Lepidocyrtus violaceus
TAAGATGTCACTTGACTTATAATCCCAATCATAGCAAAATTAAAGTTGGTATCTACCTATGCATGTAAAATGGAAAATTAGGCGTAGTCCATTTCATATTACAAAAAACTACAAACGAATCTCATTCACTTAATCAAATCGGGCTATGTTCCTCTTCTGTAAAAGCTGCCAAGGCAAAACTGTATAAAAATGGGCATGGAGATTTTGAAAAGAAAATTAACTTCCCAAGCAGATTTTTTTGAACTTGTAATAAACAGTGAAATTCAAGACGAAAAAGTAGGCAAAAGCTACAAAATTATTGTGCGAACGGAGAAAGTCAGACAAGTCGAAGAATCAATCCATCAGGGTCAACCCTTCATTGGAAATCAAGCAATTCGGAAGTCAAATCTTCAATAAGGAACGTTAATGAACCGCCTCCAAGCCAACCTCAGGATGACCCTACTGGATGTGATTCAAAACCTGAACGGGAACCTCATCAATATCTGTGGAGCCGTAATAGTCATCTACATCACCTACCATCTGTTGGCCTTCATCCTTGGACTATGCTGCCAGTTGGTGGCCGTCGGGATCATCGGCTACGTCTTCCTCAAGGTTCTGCTCAATTTCGAGATCAACTTGAATGTGGCCAACCTCTCGGTCGGATTTAACTATGGGGGTCGGAGGGTGCAGCTTCGGCTCTGGTGACCTAAAAAAGAGAACGGATCAGGATTAGGATGGGGGATGAATATAGCAAATCGGGACAATTTTTTGTAGCTGAATTATTTCAACTTTTCCAGGAATCTTTAATGAATTGTTAGTTTTAAGATGAATAAGTGAATAAATCAATTCCAAATTGTAATAGTTTAAAAAAATAGTTAGTCCATTTCAGTATAGTTTAGTTAAGCTTCATCTAATTTTAAGATCTGACACAACCCATATTCAATTTTCATAAAACAGTCATGTCTCATCTTTGTTTTTTTGTATATTTTTTTTCTTCTTCCTCTTTCTCCCAACCAGATATATTTTTCAACATCACCCTCCGCCGACGGACCCTGTTTTACACGGTCAACTTGATAATCCCGACGGTGGGCATTTCGTACCTGTCAATCCTGGTCTTCTACCTGCCGGCGGACTCCGGAGAGAAGGTGGCCCTCTGTATCTCCATCCTGCTGTCGCAGACCATGTTCTTCCTGCTCATATCGGAGATCATCCCCAGCACGTCGCTGGCGGTGCCCCTCCTGGGGAAGTATCTCCTCTTCACTATGCTCCTCGTCGGCCTTTCGGTGCTCGTCACTACCATCGTGCTTAACGTGCATTATCGCAAACCTTCCACTCACAAGATGGCCCCGTGGGTGAGGAATGTGTTCACCCGGATCCTACCCAAGTTCCTCCTCATGAGGGTGCCCGATCACGTTCTCAACTACTCCGCAGGCCCTTCCGGTAAGAATCAGAAGAAAAAAAAACAAAACAAAAACTTTCCTTCTCTCCTCCAGACTAATTGACACTTTACATGAAATCCAACTAGATTATGACACGACACGACAGAACTATCTAGGTAGATAAAACAGGAACGAAATATAAAAAAATCTTAAATAAATCCTTCATCCTTCCAACAAAATACGAAGAAAAAAATATCCCAAAAGATAAAAAACAATCCATCTGAGAAAAACGACGGAAATCTCCTGTTCCACTTTCATTTTTACATTCTCATGACAGGCATGAAGAGGCACGAAGCATCATCCTGCTCAGTTTAGTTCATCCTTATCATTCTCCGGGTTTAAATGGACTTTTCATCCAACTTTCCCCCTCGGAGAACTCCCCCCCCTACCTATCCCTATTCCTTATTATTTCCCTTATCTTAAATAACCGAATCCCGGAAATATCGTTTCCTTCTCCAGGAAACATCTGTCTACTTTGTCCATCCATGAGAGAAAGTAAACCGAAAACGGAGAAAGAAAAAAAAGAGTAGAAAACCAATTTCTTCTTCTGTATACTTTCCCCCAATCCGCTTTTTTCCTATTTTTTGTTGTTGATTCATCATCATCATCATCAGCATCCTGATCCTCATCCTCATGAGCGGAAAAACAATGGCCAGATAATCAAAAACATTTGGCTTGGCTGGTATTAGAGTCCACTCAGCAAGGTCCACTCTCCGGATAAAAAAAATAAAATAAATGTACACAACAGCAAAACTTCCTCTATTTTTTATTTTGTTTTGGATCCCTCCAGAAAAATTTATCATGAATCATGATTTATTAGTTGGGATCACGTTTTTTTTTTGCCTCACACAAACACACGCGGATCTCTTTTTTCATTTTTTTTTGCCTCTCTCGCTACTTTGTTCAGTGGACCGAAGTATGAAGGAAAACAAAAATGTATGTGAATGTGAAAGATAGATGGATACAGTTCTTAGAGTCCAAGTCCAACAGGGCAAATAAAAAGAAGAAGATGGATTTGGAGGAATGTTTTGGAATTTACTCAGCAGCAGCATGATTTTTTATATCCTTCTTCCTCCAAGTTAATTCTCCTTTTGAGTGAGTCGCCACAACCTAGAGCCACAGGGTCTACTTTTTCTTATCAGTCAACCCCAAACAATTTTTCCCCCTTATTTTAGTGATAAATGCACTGTTTTGCAGTGTGACAGTAAAAAAAATATGATTAATTTTTTGCTCATTCCATTTTTTGACAATCTTTTTTTGTTTTTTTCTCTTCTTGTTGTGATCTTTGCTCCACCAAATCCAGCTCGGAACAGTCCAACGGGGTCAAGAGACGATGGGTGCAATGGGTTTCAGGGACACGGGCACTCCCACCTAAGCGGCTTAAGTCTTCACGGCTTCTCTGACTTTCTGGAGCAGGGGGCCTTTGAGCGGTTCCCAGAGCCGGCTTCCACCTCCTACGGGCTGAACGGACCGGATCCGGACAATCCTAGGAAGAAGTATCCCTTCGAGATCCAAAAGGCCATCCACAATGTCAAATTCATTCAGACTCATATGCAGCGTCAGGATGAGTTTGACTCGGTAAGTTGAAGAATAAATATATATAACTCAAGCCATACATAAAGAATGGAGAAAAATGGTGCATGTGTAGCAAGTAGTTTTATTTATTTGTAAATTGCATGAAATCAGCAGTAAAAAAAGATTTATTTTTTTGGGGGGGGGAGATGGAGATGGAGATCGGATTTGGTAGTTTTCCACTGGAGAAAGGAAATCAAGATGACGTTTAGTGGATTTGGGAAAGGGGAAGGAGCAAAACGAAAAAAAAGGAAACAGGAATGTTTGTTTGCTCACATAAGCAGAAAAATGTATTTTGTGTACAGATTTGATTTTCATCGGAAAGGGCTCTAGAAAATAAAATAGAAAGAAAAAAAACAGCAGTTTTCTCTCCATTTTCAATATGTGTATGTACTTGAGTGAGATATACGTTATACACATGGGAAGGTTGACACAAGAGGATTTTTGGCTCGATGAGCCAAATCTTGAATGGAACAACAACAACAGCATCAACAACAGCATCAAAAATCTACACGAACAATTCTATTCTCCCTCTGAAAAAAAAAAGTTTATTTTGCAAATAAAGTGCTTTTTTACACTGATTGGACAATCAGGCTGAAAAACTGAACATTTTCCCATCATAAACTAACAGAAAGTTTTTCTTTCTTGAGCTTTCTCTTCCCAAAACCAAACATAAGCATAGCATAAGGATATCACTTGGATAACGATAACATAACAAGGGGGATTGTGTGAGCGAGCAACACGCGAAGAAGAAGAAGAAAGTTGGCGAGTACGCCATTTGCAGTCAGTCATGCATAGATCAAGTTGAACCCCAGAAGGGTTACAAACAATATGACACTATCGAGAGATGTGAGAGAAAGCTGACGATGATGACGAGTTTTTTTTCACTCACTCCCCAGCCAAAAACTTGTCGGGGCAGAGTTTGTACATAGCAGAGAAGATTTTATTTCTGGAGTGAAAGTTTCTGGCTGTTCTCCTCTCCGGGGACCCAAAAGGAGAAAGTAGGGAGAGAGAATGTTAGGTGAGGCATGATGATCACAAACGATCATGATCCAGATGATGATGATGATGATTGGAACATAACGAGGCAAGAAATATGTCGCAGCGTGGAACATAAAAAAAACAGTTTTTTCTTCTTCCTCCAGTCTCCCTCTCCATCTGAGGGAGTTGAACCAACAAATTCATGGCAATTGGAATCAGGTTCGGATTGGTGGTGGTGGTGGTGGAGGAGAGGAGAAACCATGTGGGAGAAATGCATCAGGGGAGAAAGTTGACTTGTGATTTTTTGATGATGGTTGGATGGTGGGCTGGGTTGAGTTGAGTCAAAGCTGTTGTGTGTGAGTGTGTCTGGGACTGTCTGAGTGAGAGTCTTTTGGGAAAATTGGTATACATATGGATGGGATATGTTAGTGTTCAGTACCTAGATGGATGGCTAGTGATTGGGAAACAATTTTCCCCGATTTTCCCAAACCAGTTTGAAAGTACATATAAATGAGCTGATTGTGAGTGAGTAGATTTTTTTTACGAAGAGTAATATTCCCATATGGCAAATATCTACATTTTTTGCACAGTCACTTGCTTTAACGTTAAGCTTTCCTCCATTCCATACCATCCCAGGGCAAAAATACTAAAAAAAACGAACGAGGACGTGGAGGAGGATGGGAGAGCAGTAGAGGACAGAAAAGAAAGTTTTCATAGTCGATTGGCTCCGGTGGCACTTTCACCGGAAGCTGGTCCTCACTTTCACCCTACCCATACATATACATATAGGTACCTAAGTATGAAAATGGGTACGGCGGACCATATATCTCACCATCTATCTGAAGAAGAAAAAAAATCCAGTACGGTTGGCTTGGATGGTGTATCATGTGTAGGGAGAGAGAGAGAGAGTGGGAGTAGTCGGAGCAGTAAAGCTAGATTTATTGGGAAAAAGGGATCAAACAACTTGAGTTATATTTTGCTATATGTACGAGCAAGCAGCAGCTATCCCAATTCCTGTCAAGGAGCCTTCCACAGAGAAAATTATGTTTAAGTAGACACTATATAGACCTCGTTGGAATGGAAGAGAGGGGGTAAAAGTTTAAAAGTGGAAAAGAGAGAGTCTTAGCCATAGCCATAGCCGAGACTATGACTATGGCCATATCTGTCCCAGCCAAAAGCAGCTCGGGAAGATGGGAACAACCTCGTCCAAGACATGTTATTCCATTCCATTTTCATCCAAAGATTTATTTCCTTTTGTAATGGAATATATGTTTTTTTCTCTTCTGCTTTCTCTTCCTCCTTTTTTTTGGGTTGAGTTGAGTTGGAGTAAAATTGTATTTCTTGTTGGTTGATTTTGGGAGGGCGGAAGCTTCCCTCCATTATTATCTCAATTTTCTTGAACATTTCTCTCAAATTCGTTTTTTGCTTTCTCTTCCATTTGATGTTCTGTAGGAAGATCAAGACTGGGGCTTTGTCGCGATGGTTCTCGATCGGATCTTCCTCATGCTGTTCAACACTGCCTTTTTCGTGGGGACGGTGATGATCCTGCTGGACGCTCCCGCGCTGTACGACTACTCGGAAGCCATTGACAAGGTCATATCCACTATTGCCAAGGCTCAGGGCACTCCCGACTCGGACATTTAACAGGAGCTGCCCCTCCTCCTTCAGATTTCCTTTCTGGTTAGGCAGTTCATTCGAGAGGCCCTTGCCCTTTCCTCCCCCTCCTCCCCTACGGAATCCTTTCCTGACTTTCCTCCTTATCCCTCCGAACCTGGCAACAACTCTACCCAGAATTTTTAAACCTTGGTCGGTCAGTCAGTTAAAGTGTCGGTGGTGGACTCACAATAATTAACGAGAAAAAAAATCGAAGGTAAATCATAATTTTACATAACTTTTAGTTATTAATTAGTAAATAGTAAATTAGATAGGTTCTCAATAAAAAATGGTCACTCGCTGCTGGGAGGATTTAATTTCAAGAGAAGTATTTATCATTGTCAGAGACAATCGTTCAATCTTTATAAAATACAACTATAAGCTATAAAATATTTAATAATAATTACGGGGCTAAAAACAAAATGAATTACTACTTTATACTTAAGGGTCAAAGGTGGCTATAAAACAAACTCAAAGAAAAAGGAAAATCATCTTAAAACAATAACTCTATATAACTATTATACACTAGAATCGAATGCTTGCGGCTGCTACTACAATATAACATAACTTGTACTTAACTTAATAATTGTTCGTGTGATGAATGGTGATAAACAATAATTATATATTCACAGCATTTAATAGAAACTAATATTTTGTACGGATTAGGTCAAAGGTCGTCATTATCAAAATTACAAATTTCATTACAATTTTTACTGCATAAAATATTTAAAGATCTGTCTGAGCAATTTGATTTGTTTGATTTGATTTGAGTTAACTCGACTTTAACGTGCCAAAAATCAAATTCCAGAGGAAGGGTATTTCTAAATTTCTTTCTCTAGTTAATTACTTATCTATCTAATTAGCTCACTAATCCATCATAAGCATACTTTAAAAATAGCTTTTTTATTAGCCAAAACCGTAACCGTAAGTTTTTTTTATTGCCGGGAGTGAGAAATAAGTTATTATTTTCCTCCTCCCAAAAAAACAAAACAAATCTCAACTGTCAAATGCAATTGTGACAAAGAAATACTCACGAGCTCTGCAGGACATTTTATTTTCCTCAAAACAAAGTAAAATGCGGGATGCTCTGTGTGTGTGATTGTACATACAACAAAACAAAAAGTAAATACATTTTTTACGATGAAAAAAAAAACATTTAGGGAAGAAAAAGAAATTTTGTTAGATTAGGTATGACTGGTAAATATGCTACATCATAATAATTATATGATGATTGATAAGTATTATATTTATGTAGGGCAACATTAATTATAAAAAAAAAAGGATTAAAATATGGTAAGAAAAAATTATATCATCATCAGCAGCTTTCACTTATGTATGTATTCCCATAATACTTGAATCAGGATGAGGAGAAAATATTTTGTTTTTGTGTTTTTATCTCTATGAAAGGGCTTATCTAAAAAAAAGGTAATTGTTTTGTTTATGGCTGGCTCACAGCGTTGTTTATACACCCGGAGAAAACCATACTTAAGTAAGTAATTTATGTATATTAGGAGGCGGATTATGAATGATGATGATGTGGAGTGGAAAACATTTAATCCGATTAGTTTTGTCATTGCATTATTACATACCTACCTAATAAGGATTTTAATATGACTTATATGAGATTATCAACTGTACATACATAATATAGGAGAAAGGAAGGAGGGAATAACAAAACAAAACAAAAAAGCTTTTTATACTTACTTGTACCTATATCTGTATGTAAAAATGTAGACCTAATTAATTATTAATTAATTACATGTATCGCAAGCTCTAATTAAAATTAATTGAAATAGGAATACTTTACTTAACTCAATCACTCAATCAAAGTTTTCATCAAACAAACTAGGATGGAGGGGGGGGGGGTGTTTTTTATATTCGAGTAAGATGCATCATACATTAGCTTACTTATTATGTGAATTGATATAAATGGACTATATATTATAGGAGAAAGTTTGGCATGGGCAGAGGTGAATGGTGAGTGAATTATGTATACAAAAATTAATAACGCGACAGTGCTAAAATGATGACTAAAAAGAATTGCATTTTTCTTCAACTTCTAGTAGCAATCTAGATGAAATAGGTTTAGGTAGGCACACTGCATACATAGATGGGTTGTTAGGTTTTAGGATAGGTTTTTGGAGGTAAATATTTATCAGTTAGGGAGAAGAGATGACCTTGTACTGTACATAATTATGTAAATTTATCGTGGTGTATCAAGTATGGCGTAAGAAGGTAGAGAGGTAGGTGAAAGGCTAGCTAAAAAAGAGAAAGTTGAATTTTACATTTAAAACTGTACAGTAGAGCTAGCTCGTTTTTATCATATAATTCTGATGACATTCTCACTGGAAGAAGAAGAGGAAGAAAGTGCTTGCTAAGTACATTTTTACGAAAAAAAAAACGAAAGGTTTCTTCTAACGAATGGTGAAAGTCAAGGTGAAAGCTTCCTGAAAGGTTTTCTCTCTCTCTTCCAAGTGACTTTGTCCATGAACAACCTGCTCAATCACGTTGTAATTTACGAAAACAAAACTTTTAAAAAAAACTCACCGTTTTCTTTTCTTTTTAATTAAATAAATAACTAATTAAATAAAATCGAAACGGAGGCGATAAGAAAGCGTATTAAAATTAATAAATAAGCGTTAGTTCTTGACTTGATTTTTTTATGTGAAATAAAAGGACAAAAACACACTTACAAAACATGTAATCATGTGTAATAATAATAATAATAAAACTCAATAAAACATACATAAAAAGCTATTTATAAATTGCATAATAATAATAATAATTACTGTAATGTAAATACTGTGCTATGAATTGTTAATTAGTTTTTAATTGAAGTTATTATAGTATTCTACTATCATGAAATGATGTTTAAAAAAACTGAGGATGATGACGATGATTATTATTATGATTATTATTAAGGGTAACTATTAATAATAAAATGGGGTAATTATTATTATTATGTAATTGGGACGAGGAGTGAAACTATTCAACACATTTTAATTGATTTTCATTAGAAAAGGAAAAACATGATATATGACAATGATTATGGATTATATTAAAGAAAAATGATGATATCGATTTTGGATGCAAAAAAGGCTGTATGAAAATTAATAAGAAAAAAAAAACGTGTAAAGTTCTGTGGAGAAAGCAGTGAGATGAGATGGGAGGGAGGTGGGGAAAGAGCCAAAAAAATAAAATCACTACTGGACTATTTGAGAAAAAAATCACACCATTGCGTTTAACCTGTTTTGCATTTATTTTGCATAATTCATTGAGGTTTGCATCCGTTTTTTCTCTTCATTTATATGCTGCTACAGCCATACGTCAAAGTCAATCCGATTAATGCAGCCAACTTTTATATGATAACATGGACAGGTAAGATATGCTGCTCAGTGTCAATGAAGCTAATAAACAGTCATAAACTATTGAGAAAACTTGCTCCGGAATAGTTAATTAATTAATATAGTTAATAATAGTCTCATCGAAACCAGTTCATGATTAGCTTTCGAATGACACCTCATTTGGCATTTTTTTTTCAATTTTCAACTATTGCCCCCGAATTTGGCCCACTTCCGGGCGACCGGCATGGTCCATCTACGAACTCGTCCGAGCTATGGTCCATAGCTATCTATTGCCGAAATAAGAATTGAAAAATTCCCATCCATTCTCCAGATGTCCTGCTGACAGACAGACGGACGGACAGATGGGATCTTATTATTAACTTGAGTAGCTACGTCGCAAGTTAATAATGATAAAAACTTCTGAAGCGGAAGCGTGAAATTTAATAATTTAATTATTTTTGAATGAATAAATTGATTTAAAATTTTGGCGAACCGTCTTTTTATTATCTTTTTTTCATATATCATTATATATATCATCATATATCACTTACGATTTTTTTTACCAAGTAATATCATATCATCATTATCATATCATTATCGTAAATTATCAATATCGTCAACAGTGCTTAAACTTATTTTGAAATTCATAACATGACTGCATACTAGATTTGGTATTTTGCGGAACATTTCCATTTAAAAATTATAGCCATTATTTCATCATCGCGCAATAACAAGATACATTGATAGATAGACAGATAACAAAAACAATTTATGATTCATAATAATATTATGTAACAAACAATTTAGCACAAGTATACTTTTCATTATCTCTTATCATATCGCTTATCCTCGCAAACTACTCCCTAAATAATTATACATAATTACCTCTATTCATATTTTTTTTAAACAATATTACGCTGGAAGTGGCATACGAAATATTTAAAAGTATTGTTCATTCATGAGCTTGTTCATTGTTTTCTCTTAGTTCTATAGACTCACCTGGATAATGAAAACATAATAAACTAGATGTTATGTAGTTACCTAATTACATTACGATTAACTACAATAAGAACAATTCCAAACGTTGATGAAAAGTGGAAGCTGTTTAATTTTAATTAGGTAAGTATTAGTTTTTTTTAGTGATCCGATCATCATCAGTGATATATTAGCAAGTTTCTTGTTAGTGATTGATTGATTTTTATAGCCAAGTTGCAAGTCGTTTGCAATTCAAGTGAAAAAAAGCCTCTGAATCTGGCGAGTTTGCAATTTTTCGACAGCTTTCCCAAAAATCCAAACTCGATCATTTCATTTTTCAACTTGCCTTTACGCTGAAGACAGCTCAAAAATCTGCTTTACAATAGTTCACTTATCTTTCCAGCGTTTTTTATTGGTTATCATCAGTAGTAATTATGTTAAAGCTAGTTATTATTCGTGCACTTTATTAAAACTTTTTTTATACCAAAAAGCAAAGTTTCAACAATGAATATAAATAATGTGTTTTTTTTCTTGTTCATTTTAATTATTTTTTTGATGACGCACATTGTAGTTTGTTTGTGTAGGTAAGTATGAGTATATTAATTAATGAGTATTTTAATTGCATCATCAAGATTTTAGCCCACTGTCCCAATTCCTTTTAAAAACGTCCCGCCAGCCGAGAAGGAAAGTGTCAAATAATGTTCTATACCTTATCTTGAACTTACCTTATCATAAGACCATCTTCCAAGTAGAAAATTTTCCTTTCGTAACATGTTCTATAAAAAACGTGATTCTCTGTGGTACATATAATTAAGATAACAATTGAAAACAAGTAATGAGCCTCTTTTGGATTTTTTTTTGCCGGAAGTGACAAAAACGGTCATTTCATTAATCTTGACGAATGATAGATAATTTTAGAGATAGTTTTTTTTAACTAGGTGTGTGTATTTTTTTTATAGAAAATTTGTGTTTTCCCAGCAAACATTTCCGGAAATGAAAATTGCATAATATTAAACTTTTTTTTTGCAGGAACAGTTCACCTTCATTCTTCTCAAGCTACTTATTTTTTTGTTCCGAATATATTTTTAGCCCCAATTATTACTTTTAAATAATTGAAATCGCCTTTCTTTAAATTATTATTATTTAATAAAGTGAGTATTAATTTTTTTTAAAGTTTTTTTTTGCCTAGTCGGTGTTACGTATTGATGAGGCAGGTGGGCCGCTGGAGATTTGGTAGTAGATTTCCGAGAGCCGCTGGTCAATCGGCGTTCTCTGGTCGTACAAGGAGGGCGCTTGGAACAGGATCCCACACGTGCCGAGAATACAGGCGAGTGTGAACACCCACAAAAAGAAGCGATCCAGCACCATCGCCACGTACTTCCAGTCCTCTATGACCTAAAAAAGGAGGAAGAAAGAAAGAATGGAGGAAGGTAAGCATACATCCATACCTGAAAGCGTATTTAATGAAGCGTCTATGACCGGAAGACTACTAACGAGCTCCGCAAAAAAAAACTTTCCCTTGATGAAACTTCTGAATTGGGCTTGGACCATTTCATCCCATTTCCCTATCTTTGTCCATTTCGCGGACCACAATTAGCACTATGAAATGGCCCAACCAACCAAGTTCGTTATGCTCACTTTCTGACAATAAAAAAATATTAAAATGGGGGGGGAATGGAATGTGAAACAGAATGAGATAAGATAAGATGAAACCCCCAACTTGTTTTACTTTTTTGGTCGCTTTTACGGACAATGCAGAATGAAAAAGGGAAGTGGCTTACTTTTTCCACCTGCAAAATATCCAAAATTGGGGGGGGAGGGGAATGGAAGAGGAAACATTTTATGGTGCGTTGGAAGCCAATAGTTAAAAAAATGATAGCAATCAATCTTATTATCTGGAAAGATGCCACAGTAACTCCGTGCCCAAATATATAACTGAAAAATTAAGTGTAGAAGGACTAGATTAAGTTTTAATTTAATTATATTATGTCGAATTTCAAAACTAACAATAACAAACTCTACTTCCTCAACTTCACCTCCCCAACACCAAAAAACGGTCCCTTGTCCAAACCGGAATTTTATATTCCCATTCCATTTTAAACGCGAGATGACGGTTTTAAACCGTTACGTTGTTTTTTTTTTTGCCGCAAGAACACAATCCAACAGCCCAACCTTACTCAAGAGAATTCCTGAACTGGACTCAACAACAGGGTCCCAACATTATTAATATGATTATCCACCTGCTCTAAACTTTATTAGGACACTAGTGAGCTCCATTCCATTCCATAGCAAAAAAAAAAGAAAGACTTTCCCTTTTCCC
>JAQGAI010002474.1:0-12263 GCA_034696905.1 Lepidocyrtus violaceus
CTTTTTACCGTATGTTCCATATTGGGTGAAATTTTGCTTGCCTTATTCTGGTATTGTGTACTCATTCAAGCACATTACATTACTCCCTTATTCCCACATTAAAGTAGACTCACCTGGAATTTAGGAACAGATGTGGGAAAATTCTAATAATGCATCAGAAGGTTAACATAATAAAGGCTTGGGATTCCCTAAATCCTTTTCTTAATTTCCGGTGGAATGTGTGTCGTTGGGTTGGATGTTGGATCGTATAGTCTACGAAGTTAGAAAGTAATTTTAAAAGTTTACTCTGTATTTGTATCTCCTATTTGCGGATGTTTAGGTATGTGAAGTAAAGTAATTGTAAAAAAAAACTTTAATCTGAAATCATGCGAAACGGAATGCATTGATATTGATAAAATGCATAGCAAAGCCGAAAAGTTATTAAAAATAGCAATTTTAATTCTTTTTCATATAAAAAACAGCTCTGGCTTAAAGTTAACTACAATAAAATATTTTAATTTTACGTAGTACATATATAAGGTGTTTAAAACAACTTAATGTCTGTGTCTTGCATAATATTTCATAATTAAATTAAAGTCAAATGGGCTTACACATTCCACCTTCATACTATTATTTACTTTGTTGATAATGTTTACATAAAAAGCTAACAAAATGTACCAATAAAACAAGAAAAAATATTTGTATTGGTATTGTTTTACATATCAGGAATGCAAACAGGCTTCCTTCCGAATAGTTCAAGAAACTAAAAACAGTATTACAAGGCAAGAATGCGTAAGGATAGTTTTCTGATAGTGTTGTAGTCGTATAGTAGAAGACCGGCTCATTCATCCATGGACTAACTTTTTTTTGCGTTATCTGAGGGGTAAACAATCTGGTAAGGTAGGGTCTGTATTCTGTATACACAACAATAAAAAGAAAGATGTGTAAACAGGAAAACATGAAATTGTGTTTAACGCTCGCTCAGGATTAGATTCAAGATTTTAATTCGCGATTTACCGCAATATTTTATGATATAACATGTACACCCATACAGCTAACGGTTACTGTTGCGGCTTTCATGTAAAGTAAGTGTAATTTATAAAAAAAAAACGCTCACAGTTCGTGTAATAAGATAATAAAACATGAAGTGCTAGACATTGCGAAGTTAATTAAATGTTTAGGTGGGACGCGTGCAAAATATGAGTGGAGCAGGAAATGGAAATAGTAGCAGTGGTGAAGGTAAGTGTAACCACTGCATAACCTGACTAAAAAATCTCCTCTTGCAAATTGATCTTTTCAGTGGACATTCATTTATACATAATTACTTCAAATGATCGTGAATAAAATCGTCAGTAGACACCGAGATTGCTTAGTATGGCCACGAGCCATATACATATATACCCTCATTTTGCCTGGAGTTTGGGCATGGAGGACATGAGAGAAACCACTTCACTTTGTCTACATAAAAATACTTTTCTATTGTTGTTCTAGCACAGAGTAAGTACCTACTTACGACTTTAGAGGATTTATGAAAGATGAAAACTGAAAAATGAAGCATTTTACCTGGCTAAAAATCTAAAAGGCTAAAGTGGAAGAGATAAAACAACGGAACTAAAAATAGGTGTACTATGAGGTAAGATTACTAGAATTAGAATACTGTGGACCATCATCTATTGATCATATCATGGATATGGTGATGGATCCTACAAGCAGGCATGTAGGGTCCCCCGGCATGGCCAATAAAAAAGACAGGAACTGTATGTGTGCCTAACCTTCATGTTAGATTTATGACAGGACAAGAAAAAACTTTCTGAACTGACAATGACATTATCTATTGAGTAGACACTGGTTTGATATGTTATTCTCTCCTGTCCTATTATTGACTTTTCTTGCTGAAAAAGGCCTTACATATCTGCACTTCTAAAAGTGTTGGGTTTGGGGTGGGGTTACTTGAAGTTAGTAAGTTATCGGATTCATTTATCTTAGGTGGTATTTGTATGGTATCGGTATCATCAAGTTGTAAAAGGAAGTTAGTTACATAATCTCATAACATTACAGTATTTATGTCTATTTACAAAAGGAAATCTATAGTAAAATGGAAGATAGCGATACATTACAGGGAAACAATTTTTGGCATCATGCATTTCAAAAGAGGATCAAATAATTCTCAAAATAGCTGCAGAGAACTTCTCCCATCCTCCTGATTACTCTATTGTATTTCAAGCGAAATGGTTCGTTGTATTCATTCATTGTCGCTTCGTTGTCGATACAAAACGTGGGACGGTGGAGGTTTTTTCCCCTAAAACAGCCCACAGCAGAGCTTTCCCCTGGACGGTCCAGTACTGCCTCCTGGTAGTGTGGATTGACCGCTGGATGCTTTCCCCGATGTTAGCTGCTTCCCTTCTCTGATTATACGGAGCAAATCAAAAAAAGCTTTGTCCACGTTTTCCCTTGTTTTTGCCGATGTTTCGATGTATGGGACAGCCCAGGACTTGGCTTTCCCTTCTCCACTTCCCCGTGGCACTTTCCTCCTCTCGTCCAAATCAGATTTGTTGCCGAGGAGGATGAACGGAACTCGGTCGCTGTTTTTCACCCGTGTTATTTGATCCCTGAAAGAAAAAAAAAGAAATTTGAGTTGTGTGATCTTAGAGTATCCATGTAGTATCCTTTATCGTTACTCTAAGTGTGTGATGATGTCTATTTTTAAATTGGAATGATGGGGGTACGGTAGAGGCACAGGTATCTCTAATTAGCTTTGTTATGGGTTTTGTTATTGTAAAGTGGGCGGGAAGGTCAACACCCTGTCCCCCCTTCAAGCTGATGGAATCGATTGGAAGAAATTTGATTTGTGAAATGCATAATGTCAAAAGGGGAAAACGTGTCAAAGGCTTGGAGCATTTCTTTTATTGGATCAGTGATTCATTCTATTACAGCGATTCGTATTTTTCTATCATTAATTTCGTAAGTTTATTCCTAAATTTTATGAAGTTTTATCAACTTCTGTGTATGATGCAACTTATATTTAAATTTAGTTAGATTAGATCACAAACTTTTGGTGCCAGAAAGTTATTCCTCTTCTTATGTGACATTTTGCTCTGTGATTACCTGTTTTCGAAAACTTTGAAAACTACATGAGTGAAAGTAAACTTGGGAGTTATTGCCTCGCCGCTTTTAGGAAGACCATAAAGGGGCTAGTCAAAATCTTTTTTTCGGCATGTCATGTTAAGAACTTGGATTTGCAAATTCGCATAATGACTAGAGTTTTTATCCGTTTTCTTTTTATGACGTCTCCAGTTATCTGCAACAGTCATATAAATCCTACTCAATTGTAAAAATGTCAAATTACCTGAGTTCCTGACAGCTCTCCACGCTTGTCTCCTCTGTAATACTGAACACACATAGGAAGCCTTCACCAGAGCGGAAATAGTTGTCCCGAATTGCTGCGTAGTCTTCTTGTCCTGCCGTGTCCAGGATGTCTACTTGAATCTCTTCTCCATCAAGTATGACCTTAAAGGGGAAAGAAAAAAGGAAAATTTGATAGTTCATTCACTCAGTTTATCGGCTGTTAAAAGATAATGCTATAGAACATTTAAAAACAGCTATAATTATGAAGGCACTTCCGGTCTTCATATCCCTTCCTGCTACACACGTGCACTAATTGCTCATGATATTTGATAATAATTGTTCTTTACTTACGCCAGCTTATTGTGAACATTAAGTAAAGCATATTATACGGATCTTATTTTACACATTTGTATTTGTACTACAAAAGTCTTTCTCAATAGGGGTCTTTTAATCCTAATGAAATCTACGTGAAGATTTCATCAAGTGAAGTGCACAGCATTAGATTTATTACCAATTTTGAGCCAAGCAATACAGAAACCTTCTTATTGTCAGTTTTACTTTGATAGTGAGGCTTACTTTTACTTCCTAACGAGCTTCCTATGAATTTGATGATACTGATATGACTATAGTTATGATGATTGATCCTTTGTATGTATCTTTAGAAGGTGATTCAAAGAGACAAAACGTTGTTAATTGAGAAGTTTAAACAAATTGTTCTATGCTATGCCACCATACAATACGGCATAGTCATCATCTGGTGGTCCTTTGGCCATTGTTGTTCTAATTATGATTACTATCCTATAATGGATCGAAATTCAATGAAACACAAATTTCCAAGGTGCAGAGGTGACATTGAGACATATCTTGTTCGAATCCGAATAGAAAGGTGAATTGGTTGACGTATTTGCAATAAATGCTTTTGATCTGATGATTTATTCTTAATTGTTAAAACGACAATACCTACGTAATAATTTGAAAAATTAACATAAATACATAAAATTATGATTGGGTAAAAAATATTTATTTTTCAGCTACCATTTAGTATATCTATGAATTGTAGCTAGTAAAACATTCCATGTCTTTCCATATACAATATTACAACACCTTGTACAAGGCACATACAATGAACATCATTTATTAGTTGTACACGTATGTAAAAACTCAGTCAATTACATTTTTTGAACATGCGGATCAGATCAAGATATTTCAAGATCTTGTTTCGTTGTAAAGGGATTTGTAAACTTATACGCTTGACTACATTCTGCGGATACGTAAATGCAAGGCGTTTGCCTATTTTACATCAAAAAGCAATATTAAACGCGCATTCATTTTTAAAGTATTGTTATTTAACGAAATCCCTACCACAGACAAAAACACTTCTTGGAAAAGTAGTTTACAAGCAATACTTACGGAACTTTGCCATGCTTTACATATTTTTGCTGTGGATGAATGTGCTAGCACGAAAAAAAAATAAGCTCAAAGTTTGGTGCTCAGAGCTCTTTCTTGGGGTAAATCCTTCCAAAAAATAAAAACGAAAAGCCCCACAGTGAGGGTGGACAAATATGCTCCTCAAATGTGCTTTTTCCCACGTATTTGTTAAACATAAAAGTAAAGTAGTACTCGTACATACATACTAACAGTTGTTTACTTCTATGTCTGCTCTGCTTGTTGAAACAGTTTTGAAATCTGCACGAATAACTGTATCATTTTGGCAAATTGTGAACATGAAACGAACTCTGCAACATTATTCTGGTCCCCTATTTGTGTGGAATATTCATACTAGACCTTAATGCTACAGAATAGCATGACCAGTAATGTGATTTCGATATCCAGTAATGTCACATCCTTTGTGTATTAAAAAGACACGCATGTGTTCCAGAAGCATTGTACTGAAAAAATTTATCCTTCCCGGACAAGATTGACTCCGACTCTGATTACTGTTGGAAGACAGCCTTCATAAAATGAAATTGTCTACAAATTTACTACAACCTACGCAGTAAATTACCCCATCCACTTCGTCTGGTACCCCTCCAAATGTAACTCAAATGAAGTTCCAGTGAACTGAGAATTTTATGTCTTTTTGATGCAATTTAATATTATTCCATCCCACTTTTTCTTACCTTCTTTCTGTATGAGTCGGCCTTGGTTGGCTCGTAGTCTTGGACGAATTCATCATACATGAATTGGAGAGTAAGGGCGGATTTTCCCACACCCCCAGACCCAACCATGATGATTTTGTAGAGGGGGGCTTGCTGCTTCGAATCAGATTGGTTTCTGTAAAAGAAAATATAACAATCATAAATGAGATTATTATTACATAAAAACGACAAAGCTTTTATTTTATAGAGCTAAATTGATTCTGTAATTAAAAAACTGAATTGCTTTTCGCTCGTGTTTTTATTTCCGTTTTTCACACTCAAGTGGATGCAATCAAATGGAGTAAAGTAGCGAATCATATCATTTCACCGTAAACGTCCTATTTTCTCCTGATCACCTCTCACAAACAACTTGACATGAATATTATACTCGACAATTTCATTAGCTTGACAATAAATGACATCCAAGTCAAAAGCCAGAGTCAGGGTGAGTATCATCAAGACAGGATGTCGCCGATGATGAGGATGCTATACGGAAATCGACCGATTTGATGAACACAACATTCGTCTCAGCCGAAAGAACGCGTAGAAGTAGATGTAGCAAAAGTCACTGTGAAAATCAGTTTAGTGTTAGTGACCCATATAATGAGTGTGATAATGATGTGATAGCATAGCATCATTATGTTTTTGTCATATCGACTTCCCTCTTCATTACTGAAGTAGTATTGAAAAGCGGAAAGAGGTAAACTGATGGGTTGATGTGAGCATGCTGTAGGCTTTAATTAGTTCACGCCTCGAGCTCATATAATCCGAAAATGATTTTTTTACGATAATAAATAAGAAAATTTATGTTTTTTTAGGCTGATTATGAACGATTTTTTAGAGGATCACGACGTTTTTACTGTCGTAAATCTAGCTTTTGCTTTAGGTCAATGTTTTAGGGGAAAGCAGGCAAGCAGGATAAAAATGGGACAGCATAACCATAAATAGGTTGACATTTTGAAGATACATAATGGATGGGCTTGCATCTGAAGAATTAATGACAAGTGAGATGGCATGAAAAGGATTTTTTTAAATTGCATTTCATTTGCATGTTTGACCTTTAAAAGACACTCTAATTTAAATAGTTTAAGCTAAAATAATCTTGAAAGCAATTTTTTTAAAACAATTTCTGCAAATGAAACTCGGTCCTGTACCACCTTCATTATTCATTACCTCGGCATCATTACAGTCTGGGGAAAATAAAATGGCTATAGAAAAAGCACAAATATGTTTGTAAACAGAAAAAGCAACACAAACCGAATTTTTTTTAAAAGTATCTTAGGTAGGTACCGGGGGTTTTATCTTCAATCACCAAGAAAGTGTGCAAATGAATAATTCAAAGAAAAGCTGAAGCCTTTTCATTCAGCTTAAATCTTGAGGAGGTCATCTTGACATAGAAAATGCCACGTACAACTTCATATACTTCTACTTTTTCCAAGAACTCTCATTCAGTTTCTTTTTCAAAAAGGGAAACATTCAGTTCCTTCCAAATATTATCTGAGTAAGCAGAAAAATATTTCTTTCAGGAAAGCTCCTCACTGGTTTTTATGCTGAATGTGCAGTATGTGGCGCTCCCACAAAAAGATGAAACAAGCGATTGCATTGGAGTGAAAGAAAATTTTCTTATCAAAGTTAAGTTGACTGTATTCGTCTGCGCGCCTCTCACTCTGTGACTCATTTTATATCTCCGCGGAGAAGGGCTGAAAAATGCGATTTCATTTTTCTAAATAAATGAAGTAAAAAGGAAATCACTACAGTAAATAATAACCGCGGTGGTTCAGTCGACGTTGTTGGGATGGGTGAGCCATGAAAAATCATCAACAACAATACACGATAAAATTCGTTTATAAAAAAAATCTGCATATAACGACACACATAAAAAGGGTTCTCCTCTTGTCATAATTAAAGTGACAAGTCATGAGAAAAAATGGTCTATTCTGCCTCCACATCGCTGATGCGATGATGATGTGAGTAAGCATAAGTTTAAGTATGTTGGTATCTATCTGTGTTTTAAAGCTTCTTCTCGTCATCATGTTTGAATTCCCTGCGTTGATAATGATAATGACGACCTGAGGCTTTGCTCTTGTCTTTGAGAGTTAATGACTTTTTCATCATAATATTCATAGCACCATTATCATCATCATAAGTGTACTTGATTTTTTTTTTGAGAGAGAAGTCATTCCACTGAAGTCGTTAAATTGTAATGTAACCTATCACACATTTTAAGTGCAGTAATGTTTTATAGTGCATGTATTCTTGCACAGTTCAACACTTTATATGTATTTTTTTTTGCAAATGTGGATTTTTTAAAAGAAAGAAATGCGAAATAAAGATGATGTATGCTTTACTCTGGTTATCTTTGTTTTGTTTCTTCTCAAAAAAAAAGAAACTTCTGTTTACTGTTTATAGCATTCTTGCCTTTGCCACCATCACAATCACGATAGACGGACAAATATGTTCTTGCAAACTTGTAAAGCCACGACTCGACCACGACCACAACATTAAAATTGCAAGAAAGAAAAGATGATTGCAAAGTAAAGATAAACATGCAGGCAGGGTTTTTTTTATTCTGCTTTCAACTCTTCATCTCATCCTTGCAATAATGTAGTAACTGTAACGTACGCAGGAGCTCACAACAGCATTCAGAAGCAAACGGCCACGGTCATATAGAAAGGGTTGGTTGACTTGGCTAATCTAACGCTCCTCATCTTCTTGTTCTGGCAACAATAACAAAGACCTCAAGTAAAGGGATAAGTAAAGCAGTGAGTGAGTGTATAAGTATGTAAATGGTGGAGAGATATGCGTATATCTAAAGGCAGTAAAAATGCCATATGCAAGTAGAAAGCACATTTTTTGGGTCACTGGGACAATATGATATTAGTCTTTTTCCTTTAAGCGCCTAAATTCCAACTTGCCTTTTACATTTTTTGAATGGGGTTTGTTGATGAAACGTTTTTGGATACTTATTGCCAGTTTAAGTACACAGCACTGTCATGCGAATTGGCAATATAAAAATGTCGAGTCCTTTTGTTAATGTGCATCTTGTAAATTAAATGGCAATTTGCAATTTGAATTTAGATTAGCAAAACAAGTTAAGTCTAATAGCGATTGTTTTAAATGGCAAAACAAGGATAAGTTAAGATTAAAGTATGTAGCGATGCCTTCACAAAAAATTGAACTATCGTTATTAGCTTGTTTACAAAATACTTTTATGCAGTTTCGATAATTAACAGTGATATATGTTTTATGCACATAACGTAGTATACCTCCCTCGAAGCAAATGTTTTGCATAGCTTGTGATTTTGTTTCTTTCTCTAATTTATTAAATAATTTAATCTCCAATTAGGCTAATTAGCCTTGAACCATATTTTATTGATAATTGCAAACCACTACATAGAAAATATTCGATTTCAAGATTTTTCAACGAATTCATTTGATAGTTGAGCATTTGTGCAACCAAACAAAAGATGGCTATCGGATTCAAAAAATGCTATACATCCACCTAATTATGATTACTTGATATTTATGTGAAATGAAGCCATATCAGACATTGATCATATATTATTGACTAATCTTTGTAACTATATAAATGAAGTAACAGAAACACTTCATCTCGGAGTGAGTGGTTATAAAAAAATAGCAATTATAGGCACGTTGGCGTTTCTCCTCCTATCGATATTATAGCAGTGTTAACCGTGTCTATTAAATTGGCATATTGGCTCATCCCATTTCTGGTGGTATTTTGATATGGGCAAGATATTGCGAGATGATCATTTCAAGCGTAATTATTTGACTATTGTCTATAATGAGATCTTGCAAAGAACATAGTCCAATCCATAAAGATGCATGTAGAAAGTTTAAAACTATCTCTCCTCCCCTTTGATGGTTTAAGATTTTTGGTATTGAGGTAAAACCAAAGATGGTAAATAATTGTTTTTTTTCTCTTTCGTGTAATTGCACTAGAATGCCAAATGAATGTTATGCTAGTCTTGATTTGTTTGTGAGAAAGAAAATTTTCTTTAACCATTAACGTTTTCAAAGTATGTCCCTCCAAAAAAAATGAAAGTACATTCGTTCATTAATGCAATCCGGCCACGGCGTAGGTGTGCGCGGTGCATGATCCCAAGTTGCAATCTTGCAATAATCTTCTCACAGCATGTTTCTCGATGTTTTGGGTTCGAGCGCGTTACGAAATAAGCAATTTCAGACGTGATGGATTATAGATTGGATCCAAAAGATAGGGATATAGATACATACACTAGTGCCAATAAATTATGCGAAGAAAAAAATAACGGTCCAATCCAACTGTGACCGATGATGATTCGCAATATTGGATGTAACAGGACAGGGGACAGTCGCTGCCGACAATTCTCAAAAAAAAATCTAAAAAGTTGATTTGAACGTTAAAAAATATATTGTTTTTTAGAGCGAGCAGCAGCGGCACTTTTTACGACCGTGCTAACCTTCCGGTGGTACAGAAAGAAAAAATAATCTTGTCAGTTGAGATGATGCTGACGCAAGAGCTTATGCAACGCAGCATTATAAAGGCTCACATAGTAATTGGGCTCTAATCATGCATGTCAAGAATGAGAACGACATTTTAGACATAATGGCCATGTGAGCAAAGATGACATATTGCAAATAGCAAAGGAAAGATATGTCTTGTCAAAATCAATAAAAATTCCATTTTATCTTGAAAAAATAAATAAACTTTGCTCTTATTTCTCTGCCTGCATTGCAGCTAGTTCAAGTGACTCTTGACAACTTGTTAAAAATGTAAGGCAACTCCTCCACACAAAAGGACTCATTGTCGATGGGAAACAATCACTTTGCCTTTGCTTTACTTTACTTTGTAAGCATAATAATAAAAGTTGCCTTATCTGGAAAATCCTCTGGGAATGGAAATGGTAATTTGAGATCAGATAGACTTCATGTTCCCGCTCTAACAAAGCTTTTTTAGAAATAATGACATGACATGAAATGTTCCCTTCCTCTTTTCCATAAAAAGTGCTTCAAACGTAGGTAGGTATAGGAAGGTGCATATCTCATATATTTATTTACCTTTGAGAAGAATCGTTTCCAGCTGGAACGGTCCTTCCAGTTGAAGGGCTTTTCCGTGCTTGCACAAATCTCCGTACTTTTGACCACTGTGAGCTGACGAGATTGGCGGATCTGAGACTCAATCTCCTCGTCTCTTGAATCATCTGGATTCGCACATCCCTTAAAGAATTTTGCCAAGGCATGTTGAAGTTTGCTTTTTGTAGGTTTTGTAGCCGGAGCAGAAAAAGGAACTTTTTTATATATAACGAAGGGCCACTGCTGCTATGAGCTAGTAAAACTTGGGTTTTTATTTATTCACATGCACCCATTCGCGTAATATCAGTTCAGTTGATTCATCTACTGACCCTGATTGTACTACTACAAACAGAGCCTGTCCTGAAGAAAAGTTGTTAAGTTCTAGTTTTAGCAGAAATTTTCACAGAAAAAGTTTTGCAAAAATTTGCTCGATAACGGTGATAGCGGACACGAGGGTAAATATACTTAACACTTCAACCCTTTTTACGATCTCATAAATACAAATTCATGAAAAAAATGTGTGTCCATTGGCAAGCGTGAAGTACGAGCTGGAGAATAGGTTCTTTTTTAGGCGTAGCAGGTTTTATTCGTTCAGGAAGTTTGCAGGCGATGTTTACGGTCTACCAGCATATGAATTCTGGCCGATATACTACCAGCTATTATATCCGTTTGTTCTGTTGTTAGTTTAGTGTCACTCAACCACATAAAGTTTCTTCTATATGGAAGCACGATGAAAAATATGTTTCCTTGAAAGAAATTCCTACATACTTCGTTTAAGTACTCTCTCTTCCCTTAAGTTTTAACTCGAGAAAATTTGTTGAGTGGGAATGTCGGGACAATATAATCATAGCTCATGAATATATTTTACTTAAGCAGTGGAACCATCATCATCAGCATAACTTTTAAACTTGTCCTCCAGTCCCACTGGCGTTTTCCCTTTCGATCCTTAAAGATATGCTTATACATACAAGTAAATGTGAACAAGTTGACATCACCAGCAAGATTATAGGAGGATCGCATCCGCATCCATCCACTTTTCACATTCCACTCTCAACTCTCAACCTTGAGTCCATTTAGATTTGCTTATGCATTATTCTCCGGTTCCACTTCTTGTCATTGTGTCTTCATTCTTTATTTAAGCAGTTGTCTAAAAGAAATCCACTTCACTCAAATATCTCCGATTAAGAAAAGCGGGATGCAATTGATAATACACGTTCACCTTTCTGGAGATGTCAAAGAAAAAATGTTTATTTTGCTTCAGACAGACAAACAATCCGAAAACTCGCTATGCAATGAATCACCTAAGCTTACTCGTCGGAAGAATTATACTGCTGACTAAATTGTCAAAGTATTTTTTATCCTTTAATCCACTCGCTCGCTTCCTTCCCCCAACACTGAACATTGAGAAGGAACAAAAAATATGTTAGTAGCTAGCTAGCCCACGAATTGAAACCAGAAAAGAAAGAAATGTGTTTCTCTGCTCTTGAAAAGGGACACATTCACATACCACAAGGGACACACTGACACGAGCACTGAAGCTGATGTGATGATTAAATGAGATGTGAGTTGAGCTCACAAACTTGCATCATATATCATATCATCATCACGCATATACTTATCAAGGTGCAAGTTGCATACCCACCTGCTCAAATCCCACAAGGGATATAGGATTCTATATATATATTGTTGAGCGGAAGACCCTCAGGTGTTGGTGTTATACTTTCG
>JAQGAI010002475.1:0-12262 GCA_034696905.1 Lepidocyrtus violaceus
CATGTATCGAGGATGATAAGAATCGTAATGTAGATATTCGTGTTTCGACATGGGCTTCTTAAACATTTACACATTTCGCTACGAAATGAAACATAAAAGTTCAACGAGTTTTCTCTCTTTTTTTAAGAATGAAGAAAACGCAGCAAATATTTTGGCCAAGATAAGGAGATAGAAATCGTTGACCAGGAGCAAAGAATCCCATCGCTGTTTTGGGCTGACAACAATGGGCATGAATTTTATTTCTGTCGGTGTAACTAGTATCCGTATTTTATATGTACCGTTTTATTTCTTGGTAATCTGACAGAGGGGCCATGAGCCATGTGCGAATGAGGTGCAGTAGCAATTACGCAATTGCCAAACCGACACGACAGTTAACCCCACTCATTTAGCTTCGCTCGAGTTTTTAATCTACTTTTAATCCAGATGAATTAAGTATGAAGCGTTCACCTTTTTGTTTTAAACTAAATAGGTTGCGTCCAACTCCAAATTAGCAAAATTGCATTCTTTTCATTCACTTGACTTATCATCACATTATCATGCTTGTCCTCATGTTGAACAGAACATACATCACCATTTGCAATTGCAATCATCTTGAGTGTCATCATACTTTAATGGAATTCGCATAGCCATAAAAATTCGTTTCTTTTTTTATATTGCTGGCCTAGCTCAAGCCTGGAATGAGTTTTGCAAACTTCATGTGTGCATTGCAAATTACTGCAGTCAACTTATCGACTTTTTACCATCCATAAATATTTACAGCGTGTATGTACTAATTATTACTCGGAATTTTACCATCACATCATAAAAGTGTACACAATTATTAGCCTGCCTCCCTGCCTGCGCAACAGAAAAAAAACCTTCTTCCGAGAAAAAGGGCAGCTGAAACTTGAAAGTTTGAGCTAGTGAGCAAAGTTTGAAAACTAGACGGACTAGAATAACTCACTCTAATAATAATAATAATAATAATAATGAAATTCCTTCCGAATGGGTTCACCATGTTTGATATTACTTGAGACAGGAAGGATTGCTGGTCTGCTCCAGCTCTGAGCAGTAGGAAAAATAATCGCGATCATAAAAAAGTAGTTTTTTTTGCGATATGTATTATTAGTAAGGGAAAAGGTAGCTAGCTGCTATTTAAGTACGATCTAAGCCTAGTCCAGCCGCCACTCTTTTTTTTATTTTGGTTTACGCTTACGTAGGAACGGCCTCGAATGGGAGGGAGGACACGGTTTGTCTCACTGAAATAAGTTCCATGAACTAGCAAAATTGAGTTTTGCATAGAAACATTCTTGGCTGCCCTAACATAGCTTCAGGTACATATATATTTGGTATATTACTGAGAAATGTTAGAAAGCGTGATAGGATTATTATAGGGGAAGTAGTTTCACTTCCAGCCATTTTCACAGAGGTACATATCTGTAGTAGGTATGCAGACAAGTCTACCCCTGTCCAGTAACATTTGTTATGTTATGTAAGTGGGAGACGATGCATGGCCAACACATTTGCTCATCTCCCTCTCGATTTCCTCTAGAAGTATTTGAGTAGACTGACTGAAAGTATACCATCCAGTGCCGGCAACCTTTTCTCTGGAAATAAAATAACAAAGTATTTTTATTCTCCATGCTCCTTTCCTTTTTTCCGTGGCATGGCATGGTTTTTTGCTCAGACTTTTAGTGCATTGATGATGATGATGATGATGATGATGTAGCTTAGCTAGCTACTTTGATATTTTGGAAAGGGTATATATAAATATAAAAACTACTCGCATTATTATTGTCGAAAATTCTTCTTAGGTTGGGAATTTGTGTTTTTTTCTTTTTCGTTTTGGAACTTTTCCGTAAAGGGAAATATGTTCTGGCGAAACTCGCGTGTCTCATTTCTGTCTCGTCTCTGGCTGCTGGGCTGACTGAAGAAGACGAAGAAGAAGAAGAAGGGGAGAGAGAGAATGATGATGGGATGTAGGGAGCTCAGGGTCATTGACACCGCTTTTTCCAAGCGGCGGTGGAGTGGAGTTTCGTTCCGTTCACGTTACACACCAGACCAGTGTTGCTCCTCTCCCTCTCCCACTACTATTTTTTTTTGGATAGTTCGGTTGCTCTGCTCGTCTCTCCTTCCTTCCATGAATTGTAGTAATATCATCATCGTCATCATCGGATTTTTGTCAGGGTCTGGCTGTATTTATATAGCGTACGTAGGTAGAGAGGTCTGAGTGCCTCGTTATGTTGTAATATGTACCTATAGTCATGGAGGAGGCCTACTACTGGAACTGATTATGAGTGAGCTTCTTGCTCGTGAATGACTGACAAGCAGCAGCAGCGGTTGGAGGGAAGGTTTCTATTTCACTTTCTACTAACTTGACTCTATTATACCGGGTCCGTTTCCTCCTTCTTCACTTGGCTACTATTTGCGACTGTAATTGTTTCTCCATGAAGAGGATTGTCAGTTCCAGTTATGAATAAAATAGCTTACAGTTCTAAAAGTACGAACCGAAAATTAACTATTTTTTTGCATGTTATGCAAGCCCATATGCACGTGGGATGATGAAGACAACTAGATTCATTATTTTGATGCTTTGGATGACTCAACGTTAACTGGAATGGAGGAAAGTTAATTTTGTTTTACGTATATGTGAAATGGAAAATTACCACATCTTCCATTTGTTGTTTGTGCAGTAAAATTAGGATGAGCTCATTCCTCCATGGCCACTTCCAACCCATGATATTATGATGTCATCAACAGGAAATAATGCTGCTAATATTGACAGCGTTGAAGGCAATTAAATTAAATCTATTTAAAAAAAATAATAGATTATTGAACTGTTTGACTACAAATAAGGCCCGGGCAATATACCAATAATGCTCTCTTTAAACAAAAAAAAATGCCAAGACTAAATCGTCTAAATTGGGCAGGCCCTGACTTCCTTTCGGTTTTTCCTATTTCCACGTGCACGTGTCTCATCCAGTTTTCCTTCTACTGCATACTTAGAATCTCCGTGCATTGTATGAATTGAATTGAATCCCTGTATCCGTCCACTTGAGTTGTGAGTCGAGTTTATTGCACTTCTTCCTCTCTTGCTTCCTAACATTGCGGTGCAGTTAGCAACTGCAAGGCTCTATCATCCTCTCCTTTTTCTCGATTGAATACTGAAATGCATAATATGCAAGTCAAGTTATATAAAAGTAATATGAGCTTCTTGTGCTGTTGTTCTAAAAATGGAGTGGCATAACATGGCATTCCGGGGAATCAAATGCGTATGTCTCGTATTCGGAAAGCCAACAACTTCATTTATTGTCAAAAATAGGAACATTAAGGAATGATTCCATATTAAGTAAATAAAAAATTACTGTGGCGAGCAGCAGGGATCATCAGTAATCATGATTACTGTAATGAGATTACATGATTACAGATTACAGATTACAATCAGTAATCTGTAATCGGGGTACCCTTGTGTTTTTTGAAGTAATCTGTAATCAGTAATCTGCAAGGAATTTTTGCAGACAAGTAATCTGTAATCTGTAATCAATCAATCCCCAAATTATAAAAATAAAAAATAACACCGTAGTTTTTGGATTTTCCGGCCTGTTTTAACAAAAATTAGAAATATTCGCACAATTTATCCATTAAAATCTTTAGTCCGTTCAATTTACACCGATACAGCTACGATATTTAGCTTCAACTCGGAAACAAAAATGGAATTTGCATTTTCAAGTAATCAGTAATCTGTAATCTTAAAACCAGAAATTTTTGGGGGTAATCTGTAATCTGTAATCTGGGAGGAAAAAATCCTGATATGTAATCTAGTAATCTGTAATCTGGGGTTCCAAATTTTTTATAAGTAATCTGTAATCAGTAATCTGAAGAATTTTCAAAGTAATCTGATGTTCCTTGGCGAGCAGTAACATTTTTATGTCTTCCTCATGCTCCTCTGCACTGGTATTTTTAATTCCTTTTCAAAGCTCCTTAAAAAATTAACACTTTCCGCAATAAACTCTCTGGTTTTATTCATCTCACCAAACTAAACTATCTAACTACACTACAAATTTTTTTTTAACTACGACCATATTATGAGGGAATAGGATCATAAAATGGGATTCAAAAATTTACAGCCATGCATTGTTTGGACTGCGACGTATTCGATGAATTTAGGACGGTGTAACACTTACTCACATACAAATCCTGACGTAATCCATCGCCACCGGTTTGAATGGTTATGGTAGTTGGTAGGAGGGTTTAAGGAGAGGAGAACAGGAAATTGCACAAAGTGGCACGGGCAACATGAGCGCAACATTGTACGTAGTATTGTTGGTGTGGTGCTGGGACTATTATAGCTTTTGATACCAAAACTCCGTAGCAGGACTATAGAGAAGAAGAAAAAATAGTCTCTGAAATGCTTAGGGATTGACTGACCTACTTTTAAAATAGGTGGAGGGAGGCATCGAGCACTGCGCTGCGTGAAGAGTAAGTAAGATGGAGTGAAACCAACCCAGCTTACTTATTATATAACTTGTAAGTAGGACTATGCAACGGTACTCTGATCTTTTTTTTTGTTTTTGATTTTTGTCTAATGATAATGAATAGACAAGAGCTAGAATGAAATCAAAGCAGAAAAATCTAGTAGAAATCATGCATCTAGCTATCCCTTTTCTGTTATAAACAAAGCTTTTGAAGACTGAGTGAGTAATTTTCCTTGGAATTTTTTTGAAGCCTATAACTGCCGGTCTGTTTTCGCTAACTAATTATACAAGAATTGAAGTATGATTGAAATGTAGATTTCCGTCTGTAGAAACAGCTTCAACCTTGTAGTTGTAGTAAAGGCGATGATGGTTGGTGGCTCATGAAATTTATGAATGGTTCTAGTTCTAGCAATGTTTACATTACACGCGTTAGGGTTAAGATTTTTTTTTTAGAAAAAAAAAGAAAGAAATTTGTGCTAGAGACGAGGACGCATTTTTCTTCCATGCATTTGAAGAAGCCGGACATGCGTCATGTTACTCGCTCGATATTTGGGGTTTACAGGAAGATTGCAAAATAGCCGGCTGGCGGTGGCAGTTCGCAATGGAGTCATGTTGTTTGGTAGGTTGCGTTGGGAATGAAAATATGAATGTTTTGTTTGTATCGTAGCCCATCCAACCTATTTCTTGCTCGTTATACGAATGCATATTCCAGTCATATGAATAGAGTGGCAACGGCATAGTCTATAAAAAGTCACCAACAATTATGAAAAAGTGAGGCCGCTGCGCTGTCTCGATAGTCTGCTGAACCGCAGACTTTGTTTGTACTGTGGAATGAGATCCATGCTAGAATTCATCCAGCTAAAAAACACCGACGACGGTTCGCCGACTCTCCTGCTTTCACTTGAAGCGTTTGCATAGACATTGATATTGCATGGGCATGGGCGGACTTGAATGCAGTAGTGGAGTGAAATATTTTTTCCAAGTCGGTTATTTTTCTTTCCTTCTACAAAAATACTAGCAAATATCTTGCACGGTTTGAGAAAGCAAAACTTTGTAGAAAAAAAAACTCCCGTTGCCTGATGCTTGACCTAGTTTTTCTTCGGCACGGTCTTTATCACCTAGCACTAGACTAGACTCGTTTATCATTCTTTTCCCTTCAGTTTTGCACTTTCGGCCAGAGAAAATCTAGCTCGTGAGTATAGAGCCAGCCATAGCGTCTGGGCCTCCTTGGTCGCGAAAGCCGAGCGTTTCCTACATGCATGCTGTCTCAATGTCTGCAGCTATACTTGGCATTGTCCTGGTGGGTTTTTGGGAATGGATGGGGAAAATGTTCCATAGAAATACAGTGTTGCCGTATGGTACAGTCCGCATTTCCATCCACTTCCGTTAACTTCACCTCCCCGAGTTTGGAGTGGGAAGGAGTCATCATCATCGTCATCAACTTCATCACCGAAACAAGCCATGCAGTATTATGCCCTATATATTTTTCCTCAATAAAAACAAATCCGGATTATGTGTGCTGCAAAGTACAAACGATTGTGATGACTTATTCCTCAAGAATGCCGAAACTGCAAAACAACTTGTACTACTTTTGCTATTAGATAAGTACAGCCAATCTTCAGTCTGTCCTTGTACAGTATTTTCGTAACATTTGCCGGGCAATGGAGTTGGTTGGACTGCAGAAAAAAACGAGTTCTTTTTTTAAACCTTCACACCAATATTTTTTTTTGTATTTTGCCCTGCACCAATAGTTTGTTATGCCGTAGTAGTTTCCTGATGGCTTCCTCTCCTATTTTTTTTGAGCCTAGACAATATAGTCTAGATTGACATAGACGAGTTATGGGTGGTCCGGCCGGTCTGTGTTTATTTTTGTTCTTATCCTAAAGCTCTGTTCATCATTTTTAATGACGATGATAGGACGAGAATAAGGATGAAGCGACCATGATGGGTCTAGTCACTAGTCAAATCCGCAAACATTTTTGATGACATGGCGGAGAATGCAACGCAAATGTGTTGGATGGAGCGCAATGACGTTGCTGATGATGATGATGATCCAAAATGAAATTATTGAGCAATTTTATGCTGCACAACGCCATCATCATATCATCGTGTTAAATAATGTTGCATAAACGAATACTAAATCCCGAGTTTGTCTGTGATCTGATCATCATCATCACTCACATCAGTTGTCACGCCTGATAACGTTTGACTGATACTAATTATTTGTAGTCTCACCTTGAACGGCTACATCATCGTTAAGATATAATCAGAGTATGTACTATATTATGCGATAGAAAGAAAATTACGACACATCATTACATTTGCGACTCCCGTGAATGCGGAACTGATTCAATGCAAAAAAATACCTTGACGTTTTCAATGCCACTCTCCATACCACTTAATACCATCTAATTACCCAAGAAGACAAACATCTACAGCAGTCATAAGTATGTATAGCTAAATAAAAATTGCGTAATTAGTATTGGAGGTGGCATAACAAGGCGGAAGAAGTGGCTTTTAAATCAACTCAATCAAATTTTTATTGAATGAAGAGGATTTAATTCACCACACGTTTTAATTCCCATAAATAATGTAAGTCTCAATTGATTTGTGTCTCGTTGAGGAGGCTCATTCATCATCATCGTGCACGCTCATTATTTCATTTTTATATTCATTCAATAACACTCTCAGTCCATGTCCATGTGGCTATGATTCCAACAACGGGATAAAAAAAACACTGCTAAAAATAAGACACTTTTTCAGGCATGTGTTAAATTGCAACAGAGCTAGAGTGGTGGTGAGCACACAACTAGTTTAAAAATAAACATTTTTTGCCTTTTGCCTAATTATTACTCATGAGTTGGTGGAAAGTCATATAAGTCCGTGTACACATCGGGATGATGATGATGATGAGTGAGTCAGGCAACAACTTTCATTGATTGCATGCAACTATGCTGAAGATGGGTGTGTTTTTTTCCCATCGTTAGCTAATGCATTCATTAAGTTCAGTATTATTAGGGTTGATGAGTTGACCGTGACAATAATCCTATTTGAGACTGACAAAATCTATATACATATTACCTAAGTATGCAGAGGAGCTTTCCTTAAGTTTAGCAATTCATTTGTTGGGGTCAGAGGAAGGCAACGTGACAGTGAATGCTGGTGATGGAAACGATTGAATGATGATTGAAACCAATGTCGTCTGGGCTGGAGTTGAGAACGATGATGGTGATGTGTTGCGTATTTGAACGCAAACATTTCTGAATAGGTAGGTGTGGTGTAGCAAGAGCACGTTGTTCATGATGAAGTGATTGTCAAAAAGAAAAACAGTTTTTCATCTGATACCATACATACGGATGGCTGATGGCTAGACTTTAAATTCAAGGCAATAATGAGCAATAGTAAGGATGGGACTTGTAATCGCCGTATTTACTGTTAGCATAAACCAAATTAGCATTGACATAATCAGCAGCACTGCACCACTCACTCTTCTGATATTATTTGGTTTTAGCTATACAACAGAAAAAAAACAACAAGCCCAGTTGTCATACTTACATGAGTGCAAACAAAAAAGAGAGTCAATTATCAATCAGAGTAATCAGAGCATCCTCTGCTCTAATCAGTATTTAAATGTCCATCATGAGGGGAACTTTAAATTTATAAACCATGAGATTTGCTTTCACACGCTTGATTCAAGTGAAGAAACTGTGGATGGGAATTTGTCTTCAGGTTCGGTTGGGATCTATTTGCACCTTTTTCACTAATCAAAACGTGATGGTAGTCGAAGGTAGAAATTGGCCAAAGTAATTACGTACTTCATCATGATCATTCCAAGTTGCCGGCTTCCCATTTAACCAAGTTTTTATATTCTTTACAGTAAATAAATAATAATAATTTAATGAATCGATGCATTATGTTTTGTGTATTGCAGGCTATATTTATTGAGGAGCAGTTTCCAACAATCCGTTTATAATTCACCAATGCAGTTGTTGTTGAAGTCTACAAAAAGAAGCGGAAGAAAGCAACAGTGTTGACGATAGTAAAATGTTTAGTTTTCATAAACCCAGAATTTATCGCTCCGCATCGGGCTGCTGTATATGCAGGGCTAAGTCTAGCAGGTAATTAACATACTGACATTTTACATAACTAAAGCTAAATGAAGCCAAATAGGTCGTGAATAAATAATTCTGATGTTTTTCTGTTTTTTTTAACTACTCAGCTCAAGATTCACGGATAGTCGCCGTTATGAAGGGGACTTTTACGCATGTTTTAAATTAAATGATATTCGGACGGGGGACATCTGCAATGCATGCGTCCTTCTCGTCAAGCGCTGGAAGAAATTGCCAAAAGGCTCTCAACGAAATTGGCATCATGTAAGAAGAAAAGCTCAATCAACATTTAATTTTCCTAACTAGCTTGTGATGTTTTTGTTATTATTACTACGATAGCAGTTCTTAATTCATTTATCATCTGATTGTAATCATTTTTAGGTGGTGGACGCCCGAGCTGGACACGGGAGCAAGCCAATGTCCCGAATAAACAAAGTTAAGAAACCGATTGGGGGAATGGCGGTTATTGCAAAGATCAAGGCACCCGGACAGGACTTATCGGACAAGATGAGGACTGCCATGAAAAAGCACGTTAATCCATCCGACGCTTACATCAGCCCATTGGGCAGATCACGGGAAAAGAGCCCTTCCGGTTGCAGTGATGATGTTCAAAGTAAGATCCAGTTTTCTACAAAAAAAAATTGAGAACGAGCTAAATTAAATTCATTCATTTATTAGCTCAGGACTTTTGACTAACTGTAAACTATTTACTCCCTTTTGTAGTGGACTGCATTTCAAGTGAAAGCGGAAGCTACCATTCAAGCTTGGCCGCTTCACCCACGCCAAGTGAAGTGGGAGAGGATGAGGTTGCATTCGGATGCACTAAAAAGATGAAAGCTTCCAAAGACAGTCGTTCTCTGCAGCACCAGCAGCTGACGAATGCTTCCGGTGGTGCTGGGCTCGCCAAAGGGGTGGCAATTGATGTCGCCCTAAAGCCAAGAAGGAATTCCGACGCCTCTCACAGCAGCTTCTTAGATCTCAGCTTTTGGAAACGGTAAGTGTTGTGTTCGGTGGATTCGTTGTCATTTTTAGCGCAACAATTATCAAAAAAAAAATTATAATTTTCATTATTTATTATGCAACTGCAGAGAGAAGACCTGCTGTGGGATCATTTTCAAAGGACCTTGCGGAGAGGTGTTGCTGGACCGCCGATTTTTAAGCCCATGTTTCCTCCGTGCGGTGAAGAATGGGGTGGCCTGCACCCACTCCAAACAGAAACCTGTCGTTCATCGTCCCAATAAGTCTGAAACCTCTGTGACTGGAACTGAACTAAAGGGACAAGTCCAAGTCCCCTCCGTAGACTGCATCTCTGTAGACTCCGGCTATGATGACTCCAACTCAAACTCCAACCCGGACTTGTTCAAGTCACTGCTAAACAACAATGGCGGGGGGAAGATTGGATGCATAGCTGGGAAGCCCATTATTCCCATTATGGACGAACATAATTCAACCTCTCAAGTGGTTATATGCAGTAGTGTGGGCGGGATTGAGCAGTCCGCTGACATCAACATGGATAGTTCAATTGTAACTCAAACGCTGCAACATGAGCCCTCCCCCGTACTAACTGCAAATTAACGTTAGTATCATCTAGGAATTTAATAATTTTAATATATTATTAGGCTATGCAAATTTTTTAATAAAGTTTCTGTTCAAAAATAAACATTTTATTATTGGGTTGTATACACCTTTGGATAAAAACTTTGTCGTAGTCTGTGGCTGCTGCAGCCGTGAAACTGTTGTAAGTCACACTATAGATTATACAACAAAAAAAATCCATCGATTGTTGCATAAAACCCTTAAAAATAAATTGTTGAAAACCCAATTTAGTAGCGCTATTTTAAGTAAACACAAATTGTTGTCGGGCTGAAATTTTCAGTTGAGCTGAAAACATTTCGAAAGGCATTTTTTTAAAAGTCGCAGTACATGTCGGATGGAGCTGATTTAGAAGAAGTGGATTTAGTGGAGCAGGACCTTTCTACTAACTCATTGTTGTTTCAAAATATCGTTTGATGTAAATATGGTTGTTAAATGAACTAAACAAAGCAGTTGTTATGTTTTAAAAAAAAGCAGTTGATTGCTAAAAAAATAATAATTAGTAAATTACGACATTGAATTTTAGGAATCAAAGTAAACATCGCGAGTCTTTTCTTTTGCTCAGCTCCACTTTTGGGCTTCCAAAGCTCCAAAAAAAAATCTTTAAAAAACCACTTTCCAAATTCCAAAGATAATTCAAAGTTTGTTTTAAACAGTTATTTATCTCAAATCAGGTGTTGAAACTTTGTAAAAAGTAGAGTTAGATTATACTTACATGTAAAAAAAATGCAACTCTTAATTATTTATTTATTCGTACAGCATTTATTATAGTTGAAAACGCCAATGTCAAGTTTAACTACAATCAATATTATGTCGATTGCTTTAAGCTACATTATTAATAAATAACCGTAATTGTTCTTTGCTTTAAGAAGACAAAATGTTTGATGTCGGTATAAGGAAGGGAGATGGTGGTGACCTTTACATTTTTGGATTGAAGGTGAAATCCCAGTTTTGGCATAACATGGTTCTACTACTAAACTACTACCCTACCAAAAAAATATATAACAAGACGTCTTCAATCATTTAAATAACCAATGCTAAACTAAATAAGAAAGTGGGAACTATACTTTTTAAATACACGTCTGCTCCAGACAAGTTAAGTATTTAGTAATTATATACCCAAAATTTAACTCTTAGGTAATATGTACAATATGTTTAAGACAAAGTACTATTAATTAACTTAAGAATGTTTTTTAAATCTCATAAAAAAGAGAAATAAGTAGGACAAGGGTTGGCATTGTCCAAACTCCCCTTGAACAAATTTTATGTAAAGTGTAAGCTTAACTATAGTAGTACTTTTAATTTAATTGAGCCTAAGTTGGAGTATAGAATATTTTTTTAGCTTTCACCTTAAATATTTTGTTGTATAATTAAATTAAAAAAGTATGTTTTGTGTTGAACCGAGCCGCATCGTTCAAGTGCGAATGGGGATTTCACATCCTTTTCAGGCAGTTTCTGTCAGCCTTTCATCATATCATGATTGAAGTTATATCTGATTGATTGATAGCTGCTGCAGTCTGCTAAAAAAGGCATGTGGTGAACCCAGTTAGCACACTGGTTGCTTTTAGCTTTCTTCTTCCTTCATCTGTTCCTCATTTGAATGAAACTGACAAAGACAAGCAATAACGACGTCTGCTAATTACTTAAGTAATAATAATTCTAAATGACGACAACTTTTTATAATAATATCCAAGACATTATTTGCTACAATAGTGAATGTTGAAGTCTGTCTTAAGTGCATCGTATTTATAGCAGGTTTCGTTTTTTTATACATTTTTATAGTGATCTTATTAGTCATTAGTGGCTTTTGAAATAAGTTTGATGAGCGATCCTACATAAAAAATACATTCATACCTCAATAAAAAATAAAAATAACCTTTTCACTTTTCTTCGTAAATTCCGGATAGAAGTAAGCCAATAATTAATTATACGGTATAGCAAAAGTATTCTATTTCTATTAAATTAAGGAAGGCATGTATGTGTCATGTACAGGGCTCTGTAATTTAACTTTTTTCGTCACTCAATTAACAATTAACAATTAATACTTCAAATTTATTCAATTAAATTAGTCATTAAATTAGTCTGGCATTTTGGCAAATTAACAAT
>JAQGAI010002476.1:0-12261 GCA_034696905.1 Lepidocyrtus violaceus
GTCATGTTAATAGCAAATAATATGTTAATGGGGAGTAATGAAACTAATTTACAAATGCATTCTAATTAGACTAATTGGAGGAGGACATCATCATCCCGGCTCTTTTTGGTCATTCTTTGATGATGAGATGGCCGACATAGGAGTCGCCTTCATCCAGATACAAACAATGCCTTGAAAGCCATATACCCTGTTGAGATAGATTTGCATAAAATGTTGAATTGAATACCGGACATTGTCAGGCATGATCAAGTTTTAGCAAATGCTTCGACAAATCTGTTCATGTTTCGAAGTGACCTTGAATGCTGTTTTTATTTATTACATCATAAATTAATTAGCGTAGGTATACTCGTATCCATAATTAATTAGTTAATAAATAATTACTACAAGAAAGTTCAATACTTCACTGCCGATGCGGGGTCAAACTTGTTTTAATTATTTCTCTACAGTTTCAGGTGAGCTCAATCCAATGCCACACAATTGAATTCTGATAGTGATAGCAATAATGGTAAATGTAAGAAATTCGCGAATTCAGAACCCAGAAATTTATTGTGCAAATGACAACGATGAAGACAAATGTAGTACTTATCCTACGTATTAGTTGCAAGACTTCCTCCCTCAATTTCGATATTTTATAACATCAGGAAAAGCAAATTAAATTTGAATTAGGGAGTCTGACAGCCTATCCTGTCCCACAACATCCTAAATCATCATCTCCATTCATTAAGGAAACTGGGTGGTGGGGAAAGGTAAACACATCAGCTTTTACAGTACTTTCCCCTTCTTCGGAAAATGCTGCTGATCTGATCATCCTCACAAAATGAAAGCAGTCATTTTCTTTTCCTTGCTCCAAATGTGGGTGGCATTTTTAAGACCCGTCATCATCCTCCGCATCATCATTCCATTTCATCATCATCACATCCCAAACAAACAGGCTCATTTTCCCCAACTTTCCATTGTCCTTCCAGATCCGACCTCCCAACAATGATAATAATCATCTCAAAAAACGGGCTACGGTGAAAGAAGAAAATGAATTCCAATTTAACTCCAACAATCCAGCCTCGTGTACCTATTTGGTATAGCCATGTCTTCCCTTCTCTGATTTTTTTTTGGCTGTGCTCAGCACAAAAATTCGAGATTGGGCTCATGTTATATCGGGGAAGAATGGTGTTGTCAAATAAATGTAATGCAATAATCTGTACAAGTCCATACAACAATACGACAACAAAAATCAAGCAGGGAATCTGAGATGGAAGCCACTACTGAACTGTCGTAATGAAATAGATTCAATACAATTCCAATTTGTCCAGCACAAGCAAACAACATCATTCAACTTATTACGCCAGATCAGATATAGCATGAACATACAGACTTGGCTGGGAAGACCTTCGATTTTTTTACTTGAGTTTCGTCATGTTTGCCCCTAAATATTTGCCGGACTGTACATAACATATGGCTTGGTGTATTGATATATATGACTATGGCACCAAAGCCAAATAATAGAGCTTTGATGAAGCTCCATAAATTCTTCTTCTTTTTTGTATGGGTCGGATATTTACACAGCATTACTGAGGACGGACGGAGGAACGTTGATTTTGCTCCATCCCAAATGCATTATGTAACTTGTTCAAACTTATCTTGTCAGTCATTCAAGAGAAAAAGAAGAAGGAGGTCTTCTAACAAAACAAAAATGATTTCAGTTTTGTTTGGGCTCATGTTTGAGAAGAAGAAAAGAAGAGGATGATGATTGTCGGTATTTGGTTAACAGATATGTTTTGTAAGTAAGTAAGTAAGTAAAGCATGGGCTTCACGTAAGAAATTGGTAAGGTTGTGTAAGAGAAAAAAAAACTGTTTTCTTTTCTACTTTCTTTTTTTCTCTCTCTCGTGGATGGTGGCAGTTCACTGGAAAGTCGTTGTTGTCACCTCATTTTCTCCCTGTTTGTGTTGTTGCCAAATATCACGTAGTTTGTGTACATTATGCAATATCATGTGTTTACCCAAGCAATTGGGATCAAATGAGATGAGATGAAATGAAGTAAGGTCCAAGCTCATAAGCAAGCAGCAAACATAGGTACATACATAGGTGGAAGTAGAATGAATGGTGTGTGTGGATGTGTGACTTGGTTCCGGTGTTTTTTCCCCGGTATATTTAAGTAAGTATTATTTTTATATTATTGCAAGGTTTTGCCCTCTGATTGCCCGGTGGTCATACAGCCTTATTGTTATTGTTTGGTCACCAAAGAACGCCATCTAAGCTACTGTAGTCCATGCATGAGCTGGATTGGATTGGAGGTGTTCACAGTTCCCTGAAAATGAAATGAAAGAAAAGGATGAACAACAACAGAAACCTGTTAATTAAAATGGCATGGTTGAGGGCAACGGAAATTATCATTCATTTTATGGATTCATTTTGCGATTTCGGTTTTATATTTTCTTTGCATCTCACAATTCTGATGATGAAATGCAGATCCAACTTTTCAATTATCACGCAGACGAGTTGGGCAGTAACGTAATTAAGTAATCTACTGTTTAAAATAATCTGTTAATATGAGAGCAATTTTGATTGAAATTTTTAAAATAATTGCCGTCCAACCTACGTTTAATTGTGATTTTGCAGTGTTAAAAAAATATTGATAGTTGATAATACTTATTTTTCCCTTTTCTCTCTTTCATAATGTGTATTTATTTTTCTTCTTTGTACTTATCTTTTCGTTAATGGAAAATAAGGGGATTAAGAGCTGCTTATTTACTTTTCCTTATAAGTACTTTCCGTCAGAGAGCACCTCAATGAGTGCGAGTCCTTAACTGACTTACATAATGCATTTATCATGGTATTAAGCTGAAGTGGAGGAGGAGGAGAAAGTAAAATCCTTTCTTTCTTCTTTAAAAAAAAAGGGGACCCACAAACCATTCAATGTCATTACTATTACATAATAATACAGGATTGGGAGCTTGTTGATGTTCAGCTTTCATTTTCTTCTTCTATCTATTCAATCGTATCCAAATTACGTAACGTTCGGATAGCACGGTTGATGTCTGACACAGCAACATAAAAAAGAAAAGGAAAAAAATTGATTCCATCATCATATCATCCTCATCATCCTCCTCCAACCAAACAAAAATACATTCCCCTGAATAAACGGAATTGATACAAAGGGAAAAAAACTTCCATAGGTAGGCAAATGCAAAGCAAACTAACTTGGTGAACAGGATGGATGGATTTGGATTGCTCCTGTTTACGGCTCAAAGTGAAATGAATGAAATGTCTGACTGACGAGAGGATTTGATGAACGAACGGATGATTCAGAGGAACAAAATATGTCCATGTGTGTGTGTTTGGATATGGATGGGGATGATGATGATGATGGGGGAAAGCAAAATAAGAAGAGATGGAAAGGGAAGATGATGAAGAGCATTTTTTTTTGAATGGGAGGGAAAGGAGATGAGGATCTGGAAGAGAAGGTGGATGGATATGGATGCGTTGCATTGCATACATGGCATGGCATGGATCAAACTGATTGTTCAAGTTGAAGAGATGCAGGAAAGAACGAGCAGGAAAGAACGAGAGTGGAAAGGAAAAATCATTAAATATTTAATCATCAGTTCATTAAATAGTAAATCGCCTTTCAAACATCCTCAATTATTCAATTCTCCATTACATTTTAGCCAACTTTTTCTGCTGCTACAGATATACAAGGGAAAAAAGGGAAAGAAAAAATAAACATTTCTACATTTTATGTTAAGGTCTAGTCCTAGTCATGCCACATGTGTAGATGTACGTAGATATTGCGAGGAGACATCCGAAAGAATACCTTTATTTTTGGGATGATGATGTGATATAACATGGTACATAGTTATGTGATGTCATCATATAATATACCAAGTAGTGTGCATACAAGTTGGAGGAGGAATGAGATTCTATTCTGACATAAGTTGGATGAGAGGGAGAGCGGGGTTCTCTCCTCTCGTTTTGCTTTCCCTCTCTCCTTTCCTCCGGTCGGGAGGGAGCTCAGCTGAGTTTGATGGGGAAGTCTGGAATATGATGATGATGTGGATGATGGCGATGACTTTTCCCTCTCCAAGCAAGGTTTTAGGTAGATTTTATTAAGGAAGGAATAGGAAGCAACTGTGGAGTGGAGGGTTTGGCGGAGGGAGTCATGGAGTACGATTGTGTATTTTGGGATTTTTTTTTGTGGAATGGGGAAAGCAGAGGAAAAAAGGAGCCGATTGTTTACCATATTTTTGTACTGGTGAGGATGGACTCGACTTTCTTGGAGGATAGTTTTATTTTTGGTTTTATTTTGGGCCTGAATACATTTGTAAACATGCAAAGCATTTGAATACATTTGAGATTCTGAACGTAATTTTGAATAGAAACAGCTCATGACGTTATTAAAATTATTTTTTAAGTAAGGCTGAAACTCTTAACTCGTAGGTCAGAATAGTTAAACAACAACGCAAGCAAAATCTGTCTCACTCTGATATAGAAAGAGTGTTCTTTTACAAACAAAAATATTTGCAGAGATAGATGGAATGAAAAACCATGGATTGCTTAAATAGATGCCTTAACGAGATTAGATATGGATCGCAATTTAGAAATTATTCCTCCTTTTTGTAGCGCAAGATGAGTTTAACGAACCGCCCGAGGCAGTCCCCCAAAAATATACATTGGTAGCTAGTCGGGAATAAAGGGGGAATGAAAAAAAAATGAAAGAATGGAGTGAATAAATGGAAGCAGTGGACATAATAATGTCATTATATTTTGTTTCAGAGTTAAGCTCAGGGGAGAGAAAAAAATTGGCCTTGCGTTGCATTGTATGCAGACAAGCGCCCGTAAATAGTGGGCAGATGAAATAAAATGCACCACGTAGTGAATGATCTACTAGTTATAGAACTGTTGATTGCTAACTTAATCATATGTACTCATTCATCATTTTTTTCATGAATCGTTCCAGTCAACTTGCTACTTTGTGTTTTCATACTGTTTAAGCTTTAACCCTGCTGCAATTTAAGAAAATCTGTATTTTGGTACTCACTGATTAGTAATTAATAGATTCTACTTTGGCATTGCGCATTCACTCGTTTAAAATGGGAAGTTAGAAGAAGAAGAAATATAATTTTTTGGCTTAAAACGGTCCGACCAAAAAATATAAACTACCTATTTAAATTTATTTACCTACACGAGGTTAATACTTCTTGGCATGGTTCCCCTCTAATAAAAACAGGGAATGAATCTAGAACTTCATATTATACGACATACATGACTGCGTTTGCTTTTAGCTCAACCCAAGTATCTTTTGAGTGACATGACATTCGAAACTTGGGACTTGCTGTGGGTGAGTTCGTTCAAATATCATCATGATCAATGATCATGATCATATCCACTTGACTCGAATTCAAATTTCGATATCCGATCAAATCCAAAAAACTTTTCATTTTGAGTCAGCCATGTACAGATGTTTACATTTCCTTGTCGTTTTATTGGCAGCAGCCCATAATAAAAAAAAACGCTGGCTCGACTTAACTCACTTCAGCTTTGGTTTGCAGAGTCTGCAGATTAAAAATAAAATTTTCAAGTTATTCTTCTTCTTCTTCCCCGTCACCATCATATTTAGCTCACATTTAATAAATTCATTATTGACAAGATGATGATGATGATGCTCTTATACGAGCTGAGTGATGGAAGTGTAGAAAAATGTCAGTAAAAATTCGATCATTTTTCCTCTCCTCCTCCGAATTATTTTTTATTGGGGTTAAGAAAATAGCTTGAATGTTTAAATACTTAGTTTTTTAAAATAATATTTACACTCTAAAATTATGTGGATTGGACACATCGACAAGCTAAAAAACATCAACTTAAATCGCATATTTTTTGGTGGGTGGATCACGAAAGCATGTACTCGTATGAACGGTTCCTCTCTCATTTTTATTATTTCATTCTGCCAAATTATTGTTATTGCCATGAAGCCCTCGTTATTATCACCATTACCAGAGGCAGAGGCCATCGCATCCGAATCAGGAGTGGGATAAGTTGAGCAAGTGTCATTTTGACAGGAGGAGGTTGGAGTAAAAAGATAAAAATTGGAAATTATACAATTTATTTTTTTATTCCTCGCTCGGCCTTTCTCCTCTCACACGAAAAAAAACAAGAAGGGGAAGAGGGAGAAGAAGGGAAATGGGAGCAAAAAAAATAATAAAAAAAATCTTGAGCAAAATGTAACATGGCCCACTATGAAAGGAAAGGAATAAGTACATAGCAGGTTTTAGTAAGTAAGAAAAAAAATACAGAATACAGAAAGAAATATAGCGTGATCCTCCCCATTACATTATAGAAAGAAGAGAGAGAAAAATAGACAATGGAGAGGAGAGGACATAAGGCACATGATAAATAAATTCATATCCAATTCGAGTTATTTTTTCTTCTTTTCTGACCCCTCTTCTTTCACCCATCTTCATAGGAAGCTACTGAACCATCTCACTCAACGCACCTCATCATCATCCTCAGAAGAAGAAGAAAAAATACGTAGCAAGCACACATACACATACATACTTGATAAAAGGTCCATTCCGTTTTTTATATAAGGAAAGAAGGTTTATTTTATTATAGCAAGGCTATTTTCTCCTTATTCTAGTGGACACTTTCCAATGATGGGGACAGTTATATAACAATACTGCGTTTATAACTGAACTTAACCTAACATTTCTATATGAAAGTCGAAGTCAGTTGGTCCGAAGGAGAAATTGGGAAGGGGAAAAAAGGAAATACATTTTCGGATGCAACCCCGCAAACCGTTTGAGAGTAGATATGGCCGTACTGTATTCGTATTCGTATCTTTAAAAAGTCAGGATTGAATCATCAAGGTTGTCAGCCACACTGACCAGCGGAAAGCTTGAAGCAAGCAATGTGCATTTGAATTTGCCGATGTTGCAATTTAAATTTTTAAAAATTGTGTACCGCATTCGCAATAATAATTACCACGCACCTACGAAACTCATTATGCACCTGTTTTGAATGAAATCTAATCCTAACTATTTCAAAGTAATGTCGTCGTCACATTAATTACGTCACACAGTAATTATGTTTTTTTTGCATATTTTTTGGATTTCAAGAAAATGAAATGATTGAGCCGGCTTTAAGCAGAAAGAAGAAGCTTGCATATTAAATTGGCTGGAGTATAATTATTGTTGTTGTGTACATTTTGGCTAATTTTTTAATTCTCTTTGTTTCATTTCAGATTCTTCCTAAAATTCTTCCTCAAGTGCAATCAAAACTGCCTGAAGAACGCAGGGAATCCCAGGGACATGCGGAGATTCCAGGTAAGGAAACAACAACTAGTTCAAAAACCAATACCCAAAACATGTTTACTCCTAAAAATCAAAACCATTCCTCCAGAATCTCAAAATCAATCGAACAACCGAACAATTTCATTTCAAACCAGAAATTAGAGCTCAAATCCATTCAAATTCACGCAAGCCCTAAACAAAAGCCATTTATTTCATGAGCAACTCTGTTAAAATTCAACAAGTTGGGGTTGTAGTTAATTTAAATGGGAAATCTCCGAATTAATCATCTACAGAATCTACATCGAAAAATCTACAAAAATCCAACTTGTGTAAAAAACATCATTTACCTTTCCCCCTCGCCATTTTTCTTTCCGTTGTTTTTTTTATAAAAATTATGATAAATGTGAGGAAAGGATAAAATGCAAATCCTTCTTTATAACATAACCAGTTGCTTAAGCTGTTATTCAACTCCTCTCATGCTCCTACACTCATTCAGCCCCCCCACCCATCACCACCACAAAAAAAACTCGGAATGGAATATTATGCATATGTATCTCCTTTCATTACACCAACAATGAGAGGAGGCTTCCCAATCCGAAGAGCTAATCTTTTTTCATTCAATCTGACATTTTCCTCTGGTAATCCGAAAGGGATGAAAAAGAAAATCCGCTTGTGTTAAAATGTCACTTCAGAACAAAAAAAAGTGGCTCAATATTATTCTCCACTATCATCATCATCATCATCATTTCATAATGTTTATATTTTTGCTACAACCCTCTCAAAAAATATATATGAAAATATATATGTATGTATGTGCTTGTCCTTATCCCCAATTTATGTGGCTTAATGCTCAACGTTATCCTTCCTCTCTTTACAGAACTTGGGCTTATGGCTTGTTTTGTTACAGTTTTCTTTTCCTTTTCAATCATCAAATCTCCCATTTATCCCTAAAAAATCATTCTTTCTGTGCACTGATTATGATTATGATTAGCCTCTTGTTCTTCTTCAAATAAATATTTAATATATTTAAAAAACATTTGTTAAGCGGAAGCTCCCATCAGCTTTCATTTAGCATTTAGTTGTTTCTTAATTCGGACAGATGGGTTTTTCTCCGGATTCAATGTCAATCCAAACCAGATGAAACATGCGTGTGGTTGGTTGGAATTACAATTTTTATATTTTATACATAAAGGATTAAGTAATAATTAGTTTGTAATTCGAATCCCATCTCGTATTAGTATTTAACAAAACTAAAAATAAAATAATCCGTCCACAATTTAAAATTAGAAGTTTTTCCAAATTCAAACAACTTCCAACTTGTTTCAACTCATTAAAAATATAGTAAATTCTCAGATCACTACCATATTTACCTAAATACTTCCTTGTCAAATTCCGGAAGAGGTAACTCGATCCACTAATTTTCCGATTCACTGCAGGTTACACCAGCACCCCTTCTTCTTCCACAGATATCTTCTCAAATTACCTACTTACTTCATAAAATACCTTCCCAAGTTTCGAATATTTTTTTCTCTTCCCTTCCTACTTATACTTCCCTCATGAAAATTAATACCAGAAACAAAAATGTTTACTTTTCTAAACCAAAATACTTAAGTCAAGTGCTATGTATGCATGCATGCTCCAACTAAATCCGTCATCCTTTTTCTTTTTTCCTTCATATTTTTGTTTAAATTTTTTTTTGTCAATCTGTACATCATCCTCATCATTTTCTTGACTTGAGTTGACTTGATCCTCCTCATCCATGTATGTATGGATGTATCAGTATCGCTAATGCTCTGTTGCTGTTTGGGTGTCAATTTCAAACCAAAACCATATTTGTTCAGGGAAATACCCCCATAAAAAGCCACACACATGAGGACATCTCCCATCATCAGCAGCAACAATGTATTTCTCTGCTTGAGAAGTAGTTTTTGGGCTCACATGAGGAAAAAATTATTTTATTTCTCTCTCTGTCTGTATGGATGGGTCCCTTTTTTCGAAGTCGGGATTGGAATGGGAAAAAAAAAGGTCTTTCCCCAAAATTCTGTTCTCATGCAGGAAAAGAGTATCCATTTTTAAAAACTGTTTATATGTCCATATCATAGTTGAATGGTTTGCTTTGCTGTGGTGGTGGATGTGATTAATTAGGTGACAAAAAAGTCAAACCGTGTTCCACACTTCCTTTTCCCCACTTCTCGCCTCGTAAACTTCATTCTTCAAACCGAGTCATTCATTGGAATATTCACTCCTGTCATATATAAAAACCTCAACGTGTCCGTATTTTTTCCTGTGTCAAAATATATAAAAACTGGGACAAAATTATTCTACTCTACATACTTGAAACAAGCAATGCAACTTGTTCCCACCGTCATCTTCATCACATGAAAATGCAGATGAATCGGAAGTGTATTTTGGAATAAAATAAAATAAAATGCAGTGTCATTTCTCCTTTTTGAAACGGAAAGACATGCACTTTTATATTCTGTCAACAGAGCCAAGAACAACATGGATGGAGGTGGAGGAGGAAGACGAAGTGAAATGTTTACAAAACAGTAAAAACCTTTCTTAACAACACTCCATTTCCTTCCTGCTTCTCCGAGAGTTAGTTTAGTTGAATGGGCTGATGCTGATGAATTAAAAATGGTCACCAGTCTCATCATTATCAAACGTCCCAGTTATTAAGATGAGACTGGCTTGGCTGACTCTCAAAACCAGATCAGATCAGAAGCACATGTTATTCCTTAGCTTTTAGTTAGTGAGAAATTCTTTATTGGAAAAGGGTGGGAGGTTTTTTTTGTCACAGCTTATGTAAGTTTTTCATTCAAGCAGAGAAGACAACTTTTTTTTCAAACTGTCTATGCATGTTGGACAAATGTCATGTTGACACTTAAAGGTTTGACTTACGAGTGTGAAAATTAGTGGTAATTTGGTGAACCCAAAATAACTCATCATTATTATTATTATGAGGAACATGTGCTTAAATGACCGTGAAGTGAAGTACTCAATGTGGAGCATACCAATCTTTCATACAAAAACAAATATTTGGAAGAAGAAGAAAAGAAAAATGGGTTTGTGGTCTGGTTTTTAGAGGAGCTCTTGCTACCATTTGAAGTGGAGGAAAAGGGAATGAATGACTTGAAAATATTTAGATGGCTTAGGTATGGACGCTGCAAAATATTTTATTTGTCTTGAATTAATGTGATTTTCAATTAGATAATGGAAAATCCTCTTTCTTATATTATGCGAAGTTAAATTTGACTTGTAAATTGCCTAATTGTTAATTACTAACAATTGAGAGTATTCGGTATATAAGAAACGGTAAATCAGATACCTACATCTCACGTCATAACAGTCGCCGTTTTTATTTTTATATTATTTTTCTTAATCGTTCTCAATTGCATTCACATTTCGAGCAAATAAAATACTCAAATTTTCCCCAAGAATCAACACTCGCATAACCAAATCGGGAGCTTTAAAAACCTAAAACTCTACTTTACTGGAAGCACCTAGTCTTCATTTTGCTTTTTTACATTTGTGTGAAACTACTATAGATATTCAATTCAAGCTAAACATGTTTATTTTATTTTATTTTATTATACCATTTTTTATCTCTTCCAAGTGTGTTCTAACTTGATATTTACAAAGCAAAAGTGCCAACCAACCAACACCAATACCACCACCATTTTGTTCTTTATCCAGTAGTACTTGTTTTTTTTACCTTCCAGAGAAAAAGACGGCCTAAAACAAGGAATTATTATTGGCACAAATCTGGAAAGCAACCCAGCCATGTTTGTATACAGCTCATACACATTTGCTGTTTTACTGAGACATATATTTCATGAGATAAGCATATAACTTGCTATAGATGGATAAAATGTATGAGCAAAAAAAACAGCAGACAAGTCTGAGTTTGCAGCAGTGCACTCATGCCCTGGTTATTTCCCTCTTTATTCTCAACAAGGGAAACGTTCCTTTGGGAAAAGGCTCCCTGAAGACTCTTCCTAGCTGTTTTTTTTGTGCTAGGCCGTGAGCTATGCTTGTACATAGTAGTAGGTTAAGTCAGTCTCACTCTGGTATACTCACTCACAGCCAAACCAACCAACCAGTGTTGTTACTTTTATACTCCCAACTTCCGCTTTATGAAATAACTCAATAAATGTGTTATATGCCTCCCTGGCTGGATTGGAGCGTTCGTTATATTCGTAATGGCAAGTTCAACTTCCTTTTTTCTCTCCGAAAGAACTTCTTGCACGATTTATATTGTATTATGTCCCCCGTCAACTCTCCATAGACACTTGACACTCTCAAGTGATAATGCGTGGCGCCTGGAGACCAATCTCGGAAACGGAAACCTTTCCCAAGTGCCCCAGCAGCAGTGCACCATAATATCAGCCCTGCCTTGTTGTACTTTACTGGAGAGACTTTGACATGGCTTGACTTACTACTAGATACTTTTGTAGTGAGCTGATAATCACATCACGATCACGTTAAGTTATACTTGAAAATGTGTAAAAAAAAATACAACGTGAATGACATTGGTCTTTTATGAACTCTGCTAAAACTTGGATTTATTTCAAGTAGACAATTTTTGTAAACTTTATTATGGACAGGTTTTCTCTCTGTTTTTTTAGAAGGAAAAATAGAATGAGACGAGGGATATTTTTATTTCTTCTGATGATTGTTGACAAAAAAGCTACAAATTATTATTACACTTCCTCCAATATTTTTACAACATGACATGACATGACATTGTTTTTTAAGAGGAGGAATCAACTCACATGAGAGGAGTGATAAAAAACAATGTAGGATTTATTTATTTTTTGAAAAATTATTTGTCTGTTTTTACATTGATATGCTCATGTCACTGATGATGATGATAATGATCATGTGATGAGAATGAAAATGACTTGCCATTTGTTTCTCATAAAAAATCATTCCACACGGGATAAAAAAAATCTTGTCTAGTATTCCATTCGACATGTG
>JAQGAI010002477.1:0-12261 GCA_034696905.1 Lepidocyrtus violaceus
TGAATCGAACCCACTGCATACGTATTATATAACTAGTGGTCCGAATAAAAAAAAAGATATGGTTAGGCTTAAACTGTCGATCGAATCGAACAGAGCGAGAGAAAAAAAAAGAAAGGAGCCAGGAGCTACAAACAGCCCTAAACCTTCTCTACTCTACTTTACTCTAATGCAGCCAGCCAGCCCCAAAGAACACGAATCCGTTTTTTGATGGGAGGACCAGACCCGAGAGCACTTTTCTCTCGAGCTGCCTGTGTGTGTTCTGTGTAAAGAGGGATATAAGACTAGTTAGTTATTATTACTACAGTGTCAGAAATAATAAAAATCAGCACATTTGCATCACATTCAAGATCGTTAAAAACATCTCTCACCTCTAACAACCAGCCACCACCTTATACGAGTATAACACTCCATATTGTAATACAATACAATGTAGGTTTTTTTTTATCTTTCGCTAGAAAGCATGGCATAAAAAAATGTACGAAATAAAATAATAAAATACACATCTTAAAAAGTGCATAGTTACGTAAGTACTCTGTACGAGCGACTGCGGAGTGAGTGAGTTATCTTGCTCCTTTTTCCTTGCTATCTGGATAATTGCGTACTACTACCACTCGTTCGGACATGAATATAACTATAAAATATATAGATACCTCTAACTACTACATATATATAATGAAAATGAATGAATATATACAAATCTTACGTAACATACTTATTTACAATGGAGAGGAAAACATGCATACTATTATCCCAACTAAAACTTCTCTATGAAAAAGTAACACAGAAGCAGTGTCCCCCCACATCAGCAACACTCTCACTGAACAATTAAAAACGCTTTCAGGGGAAGAAGAGCCAATTTGGAAACTTCACAACAATCCATACAATTTTTCAAGATTTTGTGAAAATTCTCTATAAAACAAGAGACATATAAGTTATGCAATACGGATTGAGGAGCATCTCTGAAAAATGAAAGTTGTTTGTTTGTTTTGTAGGTTTTGGTGTAGCGAATAGTTAGTTATCTTATGTTAGTCTTGTTTTGGGGGTTGTTCTCGAAAGTAGCTTATTTGCTTTATGATTTGATATTGTGTCCGATAATATTTGTACTTGTTCACAATTCATAAGACGGACGGAGGGAGTGAGTGAGTGACGGACGTCTGCCTACATAAGAGATTGATGAGATGAAGCATTAAAATATTATATTATAGATCATGTCATCTGGAACCTGTTGTTTCAAACAGAAAAACTTTCTTTTGGCTAAGAAGGTATAATAGCTAGTTAGCGCTCATCAGCACCAGTTGATCAAGACCGGTGGATGATAATCGGGGTGGTGATGATGTTCTTTTGGAGCAACTCATTATTATCATCATCGTATAAGTTTTTATGTATTTGGAAATGACGTGAATAGCTTTTATTTCTTGGGCTGGCTGGGATGCATGGATCCTCGGTTTCCCCACACACAGCCGCAATTTGACTCCAGTTTGAAGTTGAAAAAAAAAATGACCAGCCGTGAAGATTAGAGTGAGAAAACCCGTTTTCCAATGATGAATTTTAATTAGTTTTCTTGACTACATTCTAATTAAAACAAGGGAATAAGTATGAATTAATGCGGAACATGTATGATAGGGTTTTATATAACGAACTCAATCCAGGATTATTATTTTGACGAGTGTGTGTGTGTGGAGCGACATGGATTTTAAAGTGGACCATTCTCAACTGCTTATAAATTTATTTATTTATTTATTTCATCTGAATGGAAAGGAGATTAGTGGAGTATATCAAGGTGGGTTACACATAGTACCTGATTGATAAGGGTCAACTGTCTTAAAACAGGAGAGCTACGAGCCGGCTCTAGTTGAAGAAGAAACGTTGATGAGGGGCTGCTACGCGCTGCATTGTTGAGGATCTGGCTGGACATTACGAACCATTATCACGATCACCCTTATCAGTGAATATTTTGCATTTACTTAGCTAATCTTAATTTTTATTAGTTACATAATAAAGTGAATGGGATTACGGTTGGCACTAATCGCAACGAAAACATTGGCCACCAGCTTGGATCTCATGTCCTTTTTTGAAGATAAAAAGGACGACGTCGAGGTAGGTCGATTGCATTGTACTTTAGTTATCTCCAGTGGCTAGTGGCAAATGCATCGGTCACCACCACCATCACCATTCTACCTTCATCATCATCAACAGCAACAACACCACTGGCTATATACGGAATTAGGTGGTGGCGGAGGTGGTATTTTTTGCATAGCATGTCATAAGATTAGCGCCACCTTCTCAGCTCATCCGTGTCCGTCATCATGGCATCTGCTGGTAAACAAAATTGCACAAACTGCAAAGGAAATGATTAGGGATAATAAGTGAATAGTTTATGCAATGAGACTGAAGTCAGATGGGGTCCTTCTCTCAGTTTCACTTTTTAAGGGGGGTTTTCATTTCGCATGTCGTGCAACAACGGAACGGCGCAACCCTGCTCGTTCTGTTCCGTTTGGCTGGGGATGCTAAAAGGGTACGTTCATGAGGATTAAAATGAGGCAGGTAAAACACATTCCTGTGAACATGGGGAGTCAACGGAGCGGATAATGTTTCGCAGGTTTGTCCAAATGACGGTTACAATAAATTATTATTGTTATAATCTACCTATGTCGGGCAAGGGACTAGCATACCTTCCGCAAGTAAAAAAAATTAGTTCAAAATAAATTCATAAGGATGATTGGTTGAGATGAAGGTAGGTGTAAAATATTCTACGAAATTAGAAATTAAGGTAAACTCACGTGGCCTGTGAAAAGAATAAGCAATGCCTAAGCAAAGTTACGATTTGAGGCTTACATAAAGAATTGTACATGATCAAAAAATAACTTTGGATTAAATTTTGCATTATGCTGTGATGAGAGGAGCCAGCTACTTCTTTTTCCAACGTGTGAAATAGCCAGGATGATTATGAAATAGTAAAAAAAAAACTGAAGAGCATGAGCATAATAAACCTAAGCTATATACTTATAATACACCGAAGTTACACAAGTATGATGACGATGATGATGTATTCCAATTAGTGGAAATTATTGAGGTGTTAGTTTGCTCTAGTGCAAATGGCCAACCGCTTCCGCTCCTTTTGAACTGCAGCAGCGTAGCGTGATATCATCCTGTTGAGGATTTTTACGCAGCTCCACAAAGACCAGATCAAACAAGACGGAGAAAGAAAAGTCAAACACTTTTTTTTAGCTTGCAGCTCTGGCTGTAGTTTTGCTGCCAGTTATTATTACGCCAGGACGAAGGAGGGGGTGCTACCAATCTCTTGTTGTAACTCTTGTACAAACAAACTTGTCCACCTACAAAGGATTCTCTTCTGTTGCTGCAGTTCTTCGATTTTTTTTTCGTTATGCAAGCCTAATTTTCAATCCCCTTCACGTTTGCACTTTTGCTTGTTCCCATTTTTTACGAGTTTAATTTACTCGCGAGTACGAAAATTGAATTTTAGCGAATTACAAGTATATTCACTCAAATGATGGAAAGACGGACGTCATTCCTACCTCCCTGTTTTTTAGTTTTGCCGGCTTTTTTTCCAAATTATTTTCAGTCTTATTTTAATTTCTTGTTTTGTGGAAGGAAGGAAACGGGTGCAATAAACGATTTGAACAGGAGCCTGTTTGCTTCCTGAGCCTCCTCGGACCAACTATAATAATTTATAATTATGTTCGTGTTGTAGTCGCTCTTCACACCTCAGCCTACACATTTATAATTTATTTGCTGAAAAAATAACACAACCCCCTAAAAATTATAATTGGGTGGATTATCTATGCTTGCTGATTGCTCACTGGGAAGGGGGAAATTAGCTTTCGGTTTTCACTAAATTAAATTGCAATTGCAAAGCAGCAAAAAAAAATCCAAAATGAGTGGCGGTACCTTTCACTGTCTGCCACCACCACCGAATGCAATTTTCATACGGATTGCATTCCGTTCAGAATATGCATTAAGTGGAATATGTATGTATAATAATGACAAATATCTGCATATCTATCACATTCAAGATATTTGTCTTGATGATGTGCTACCTCATTTTATCGAAAAGCAATTTATCAAGGTCACTCAAACCGTCGAGGGTTATTTATCATCAGTATATCAAAAGGCATTTACTTTAGTAATGAGTTCGCTATCAAATGAAAATTGCTGTAACCTCAAAGAAAGGAAGAGAAAAAAAACCTGAACATTGTTTGTGGTTTCTGAGTGATCATACTCACACCAACCGTTTTCTTAGCAATTACCACGCAGCGTCTTAAAGTCATATAGGTATCAATGCATTTGTAACATACCTACCTAATATAAAATTCCACACAAACTATTTTACCTTACCTTCTTCGTCTCAAGTTCATTTGCTTATTCCCCATTTTTGCGGTTGGATTTCCCAAACAACTGTTTTTATTGTGAGCTGTTGGCTACCACACAAAGCTCATCTCTTCTTCGGAGCAGTATAAACTATTTTGCCGAAATATTTTTTTCTTCATCTTGTCGAGGAAAAAGCTTCTCATAATCATCATCATCCTGACCAGCATCCACATCGGGAAGGGTATCAAAATTCAACTATTGTGTGAAGTAAAAGCTTCTATCAGCACAATAAAACTGTGGCTGATCTGATCACCATCACACCATCAAGTTTTTTTTTCTTTTTCAGTTTTATATATACCGATGAAATGATGACTAAGCCCCATTCCATCTTGCTTGCATCACTTACTTCTTGTCGTCGTCATCATCATCATTCTCCTCACCAATTTTTTTTGTTTGCTTTTTGGTTTGCATAAGTAATAATCATTTCATCATTCTCAAAAGGTAAACACTACATGGTCCATATCCATATCAAAATGGTTTATTTTACTTATTGGAACCTTTATTCTCTGTCGATTTTACTACTTCACCACAACCTGTTTCCTGTGTGTAATTTTTTGTTTTTATATTGGAGCCAAGTGTAAAAACGTCTCCCTTCTTATGTATCATATCTTGTTCCATTTAATATGAGCCTTTTCCCTGGTCCAATTTTTCCCCTTTGAGAAATAATAACTCAACACAAGAAAAATAAAAATGTGGAGGAGAGAAAGCCTGTTTCAATGCGTAATGTACGTATGCAAACAACGGCAACAGGACTGGCATTATTATTGCTACCCCTGCAGTTTATTTCCTTCCTCTGTTGAATGTGCCTTTTTTCTTTTGCTGTGAGCAGACAAGCTATAAATTTTCAGATTATATGGAAACGGTCCACATTTAAAGTATCCGTATCCTTGCAAATAAAAAAAATTAAACACGACCGGGTTCAGTCCATCTACTTACATTCGACTGCATATCATCATGAGGGATTAGATTACAAAAATGTAATGAGCGAGCAGAGTGCGTAAGAGACGGACTGATCCAATGTGCTTGCTTACGCACACTATCAAGCTCACTCACTCCACTCCACTATCATAAATAATTAATAAAAGTTAGCAAAGCTTCTGATGTCAAATTCCACTTTTAAGCCTTATCTTTCAAAGGAACGCACAATCGGAGACAGAGCAGGAGGTGTCCCGTCCCTCCGCTTTAACCTCAGAAAAAATAAAAAAATAAAATCATCCCATCTTGCTTTATGCTAAAAAGTCAAGAAAACTATAAAGGAGGAACTTTGATAAATGGATAATAATAATGTTCAAGAGCTGCTGCGAATAAGATTCCTCCATGATATTACACATATTATGACATCGCTTCGTTTTGCTTTATATCTTTTCAGAAAAATTCGGATGGGATGGATGAAGGATAATTGCGATATGAAATGGCTGGGGAGATAAATACACGGATATTCAAGACCTTCTTATCATTCTTACTATAACCATCACGTTGATTTACACCTGAGCAATGTTCCACTTCTCCTATTTCTTATTTTTTTATGACTGGAGAAGATCTTTCTCACAATCTCATCTACAGTCGTCCTCATCGTTGTCGTCATCCTCAGTATAAAGGAAATATTAAACGGGATGCTCCACCAGCAATATATTTTCCAAAGGCTCTAAAAAATCTTTTAAAAAGTCTACAAAAAGTATGATGGCATCAAACGGAAGAAAAAACTGCTCAAACACTTAAAACCATTTTGCTAAACTACACAATGTAAGGAAAGGACTTGTCATAAAACAAGAAATTTAAAACAAAACCGTCATATGATATCATATAACAAAATCTGGGCTTTTCAGTGTCAGTTCGCCTCCGTCCGTTCTTAACATGACTTTATACTACCTTCACATATTTTTTTTTTGACTTCGACTTGATAGCGATATGATGTATCCCGCTGTTTTCTTACAAATATGCATACCTAGTTTAAAATGAGGAAGTTATAACTGGAAGGACAGTAGTTTCCTCCACAACACCCTATCAATTTCTGGACTATTGTGGAGGAAAAGAATCCGGGCTAAATCATGTGTATTTACAGGGTTCAGTTTCAGTCAACCACTTAATTATGACTAGTTTCTGAGACGGTGATAACTCATTTCGTGGGGCTGAGAATAAAGCATAAACTCGTTTGGAGGGAGGGAGAGATCTGTTTCCATCATCATCTCATTGTTGCTTTCCTTATATCAAATTACTCAAAGTTAAAAAAAAGATTCCATGTATAGCTAGTACACTCTGAATTTTTTAAGCGGCCAAGGACCCGGTGAAATATGTGGCATGGGCCAAGAAGGAATTTTTATTTTCGGGAACAATCCACATTGTTTCATTCTAAAGGCTGGAATAGAATCCGTCTCCATATAGCCATACTAGAGCTTTGCTAACCCGCTACAGTTTTCCTAAACTTATCCACCTAATTATAAAGTGTAAAGTAACACATCAGTAGTCAAAACCTTATCAAAGTCGTAAAAGAGGAAACGCTCTTCATTTTTCTTTAAATTTTACTGCAAGCCAACACAAACATATTTTTGTCAAGTTGTCAGGCAAACTCAGACGAAACAAAACGTGCATCCGTTTTCTTTTCATTTCAGAAGCACCCTAACAAAAATTCTTGAGCCAAAAAAATAATCGTATTATTTACCAGTAGTTTTGTTTTAACACTCGGTACTTTGCTCTCTCGAACTGCTGGAAATAGCTCAAATTCCTGCATAAATAAAATAAACTAAAATCAGGCTTATCAGTGAAATCAAGAGCACAGGTTATTTTTTGACCAGGGTGAGCCAGAGCCAGTTAACCTTCTGAGTAAACAGTCCAGCAAGAAAGTTAACGGTAATATTACCTATAACAGGTGGACACTCGTACGTTGACTGTTTACTTGCTCGACATTACATAATATATTTTTTTTAGTGGGAGAAAATGTGGAGAGAAGAGGGAGCTTTCTCTACGGTTGGCTCAACCAACAAACTGAAGGGTTGTTGTTGGGACAAGGAGAGGTGTTTGAAAGACGATATTTAGGTGGCATAGCTGGAGTTCCGGGTGTAAAGTCCCAGTAAAAAAAGCTTACACAGAAGTGTAAGAATAGCCATCTTGATTAAGATCACAAAACGCTACCTATAATCTTATTACGTGTGCCGTACACACATTAAATCAGTCACAACCAACCGCTCCAAGCATGCAACTGGGTTCACTGGTGGACTTTCATTTCTTTAATGTGGAAATATTACCCGATAGTATAGTGGTCAGGGACAGAGAGGGACGCAATTATAGAATGACTGAATGAATTATAAAAAAATTATAATGCAGCTATATATACCTAACTGGCTAATGTAATAAAAATAAATAAAAAGGTAAGCAAACCCATAAACAAAGAAAAAAGTAAGCATGTTCACATTCACATTCTTTCTCGCCCAACTCCGTCTGAAAAAGAAAATCCCTGGAAAAATGCATATAATATGCCCACCTTTCTCCTGTCATTTGATGATTTTTCCCCTTTTCTGTTATAATGGCCATGCATGTTGTTTCCTCCGTGAGGAGGAGTTTCACTGGTGAATAAAAAATATTCCTTGTTGTAAAACTGGCTATTCTCCTTTTATGCATAATATATTTTTTTTAAAGATTTGATTAGAAACATGTGTGTGGTGGGGTGAGCGAGTGTGGGCAGTAGTGACAAAACTGCATTAATGTAAAATGGCTTTGTATGGGCTCATCAAGTCATGTTGATGATTGGGCTTGCACACACAACCACATACAAACACAAAACACTCATATTTTATTATAGGCAAGTACTTGTTCTTCCAGCAGTACTCAACTCCACAACTCCACAAAACATTTCACCCACTGAAGCATGCATGAGCAGATTTTAACGCACGCGAGAAGAAGTGGTATTACGTATGATTACTATTATATCTTTTTTCCTTACCTGCGGGAACAAAAATGGGATTATTAAATATTGTATCAGCCCATATGGGCACCTATCATTTGTATAATAATGAAAGAAAAAAATGCATAAAACACCTACAAACTACATGCATTATTCAAATGTAATTTCTTTCTGTAGGGAACAAAGAGTCTGCTCAAAAACCTGAGCTTGCCGAGTCGCATGGTTTTTGTTTGGAGGTTTTTGGGAGTCATCGTTGCTGGCCAGTCTTTTTTTATGCATTATTTATTTAGGAAAAAGGGAAAAAATTAAATAGCAAATCGCTTTAAATTATGAACCAAAGGTGTACCCATCCCGAGTGTTCCCCTTGAGTGTGCATAAATTTAATGATATGCATTAATAAATTTCAATAATAATAATAATATCATCATCATCAGTTGATTGCTAGTGTGTAAATGTGGCTCCAAACGCGAATTGTCGTGCTGGACTGAATTTGCATGTTGGGGAGTTGAAAAATGTGTGTTACCTCCTACCTTTCACCACTTTTAATATTTTATCAGCTATAATTTACTGGAATAAATAACACCTTGCCCTCCTCACGTTGTTAAGCGTTGTTGAGTTGACGTAAGACGCCTGGCCTCCTCGGCATATGCATGTTAGAGAAAAAAACTGTGGAGGTGCTTACATCATAAAACGTAATGTAGTTACTTAACAGAGGCGAGGATATGGATTGATAACTATCACCACCGGCTTTCTATCAAGCACCTGCACACTTTTTGTCAATTTTTTGGGGGGCAATACTGTGCAAGCCTTCTTGGTGTGAATTATTTTACGATTCGTTAAAATGGCCCATTAAACTGAATAATCTGGAGCTGGGAGAAAGTCTGGAATATGTGTCAAATGTAATGCTTCAAAATACCGGGAATAAAACTCTGCATGATAATCAAATTTACCAAAGGAAGTTTCCCTTTAACCTTTTCTCCAACTACATTTATTGAACAGGGGGAAGGTGTTTAGTGCGTGCAGCAACTCAACACATACATAATCCACACCTAGAAAATGTAAATTCATGGTGAGCAGGGTAAGTAGGTGCGTAGACAAATACAATCGGTGAGCGTTTTTGCTCAATGCATGTCATTATTCTTGTTATTGTTTTCTGCGGTCTTTATTGAACCAGACAGGACTCATATAATCCATCCAACAGGGAATTTATTTGTTTGATCATATGCAAATGGAATGCTCAAACTTTTTTAAAGTTCATTGAAAAAACAGGGAAAGAAATATGAAGTGTAGGACAGGGGCATGTCTCGCTGTTGGCGTTAAAGATTTCCTCATCATCACCACCATCCTCTACATTTTCACTTGTACTTTTTTCCTATTTTACTCCGTAAAACTTGAGAAAAAAATGGAAGTCAGCTTATGATTTCCTCCAACTTCCATTCAATACGATACATTACCATAAATATCTATTTTTTTCTGATGAAGATGAGTCCAGTGTAACGAACGGAGGGGCTGGGAGAAGGATCGAGAACAAATAAAAACACACAAAAGGCCATCAAGAAGATTAACTGAAAAAAAGAAAAAGATATTTTGATGGACACGGGTTGGAGAGGTTCTTAGGGCAGAAGTGATAATTGAGGGTGGACGTTTCACTGGAAAAATGAATAGAATGAAACCAGAAAAAAACGACGTTGCTCGTTAACCATACCATGACGGTGCGGTGGTAGTGGATGAAGCGTTACATTAAAAAAAAGAAGCAAAAAGCTCTATACTTATTATTATACTACACTGCCTCATGATTGACTTGCTACCCAAGAGGAGTGAAGTCAGTTTAGTTATCTATCTGGTGGTGGTGAAGAGAAGGAAAAAAAGAAAGAAAGAATAACACAATCATATTCCGTTCCTTTTGTTTCCATTATGTAATAATAAGTGTGTGCACACAATGGAGGGATAAGTATTACACACATCGAGAGAGAGAAGATGATCATCTCCAAACAATGAGACTGCCTACCTAAACTAAAGTAGCATTCTTGATAAATTTCCCCCTGATTAGCTGTCAATCCATGATAATAGACATTTAAACTTGCTCCTCTCCATTTCTTTACTTTGGAGGAAGAGTGTGGACAGTTATTATACCCGGTCTGTAAAGAGTGTTTGGTAATCATTTTTTCCTGATTAGATTCAGATTGGGATCTCGCTCAAACTTGAACCAGCCAAATATTTATTTATTTATTTTACTCCTAAAAATGCTCTTATGATGTAATACATACTCATAAATTATGACCCATAATAATCATGATATTATTTTTTTTTGCACAGCCAATCTCTCCCACTAACTGACTTACACAGAGTGGAGCTATTTCACATATTTTTTAAAGCAATTTTTTGCCCCTCTTCGTGGTAAGATTCGCCTTATATTCCTCTTCCCCCAATTCCTGGAAAGGCGGCCATTATTTCCGTCATATGACCATCATCATAATCATAATGGTGATATAATTATCCTTGAAATAATTTTCTTCACGGTATCCTCCTTTTCCTCCCGCTCATCCTTCATCCTCAGTCTGTCTCCTTTCCTGGATCAACCACACTTTATCTAAAGGCACTTGACTTCTCCATCTGTCCCTCGGAGATCTCTCAGCGAAAACACAAATCCTCCTCATTCATAATTATGAAAGTCCTATGGAGGGAATACAATCTTGTTCCTTACTCTGTGTTGTTTCTCCTCAACAATAATCTGATATTACATGATGATGAGATGATGGAATGGGGCTGGTGGCTGGTTAGCTCCTGCTTCAAGCTAATTCCAATTCAACATTCTTTTTCTCACCACGCCATCCAATGATGATGATGATGATGATGATAGGTGTTATTATTGCTGTTATTTCTCTTGTAAAACTTGCTACACTCCTTCAACATTTTGTGGAGAGAAACAAAAACGCGAGAGAAAAAAAATTAAATTGATAATGTGTTTGAACACTAATGTGTAGGTTTTTCTCCTATCAATGGGATATGATTGACGAGGTAGTAAGGATACCCATCAATTACTACTCTCCTTATTATTTGCAGTTTGAGGGTGATTTTGAGTTGAGCCAGAAGAAGAGAGGATTTATGTTGGATCGTCGATCACTGTGAGTGAGTCAGTGTGTAAAAAGTGTTTGAAGAGGTAAAAAAATAACACTAACTAAGGTAGAGGATTAGGTATTGGATTTTTATGGATCTTTTATATGAATTACATGTGTCCACCTTGCTTGCTCACCTGCGTTTAGCTCCCATTTAACCATCTCCATCATCGCACTATCATTATGTTATGTCTACAACACGTTGGGAACCTTGGCTTGTGTTAAACAAACTAACACCAACATAAATAGTATCAAAGGAAATTACGGGCTCATCATCAAGATCGTCATGAGTACCTTTCTCGTGTTTTTTTGTTCTGCTACTATCTACCATGATGATCGCCAACCAAAAGAGTGAAACAATGGAATGGAGTGTACATACTTTGAACAGAAGCATTTACGTAAGAACCAAAGAATTTGAGTTTGAGACTGGTAAGTATTGTTTTGTTACGGGGGAATCCACTCGGGGTGAGACTGATTTTACTTTTACTTACAAAAAAAAATGATTACGAACGGTTAGGAAGAAATAAATGATTGTTCCTGGTTTGGGGTGACCCTTCTTCTTCGGGATAGATGAGAATCTTGAAAGTTGGGACAAAATGGGAACCTAATCACGTCATCTCCTCAAATACATAAATAAATAAGACAAGTGTGGCGAAGGGAAAGAGAGAGAAATCTGCTTGAAGGAATGGATGTTTTGGAAAGAAGGGATCAGGAATGTTTCTTTTTGGTTTAAAAAAATATTTAAAGGGTGAAGACGATGAAATAGTTCAGTAAAAACATCTGAACGGGCTTTTCATGAGAGATGAAAGGGATGACACGGCAGTGTATCCGGCCGATAAATAACTCTAGGGTGAGTGG
>JAQGAI010002478.1:0-12260 GCA_034696905.1 Lepidocyrtus violaceus
TTTGTCTGGGCTAATTCAATAAAAGAAAATTTACTTCTATGAGCTGACACAATTTATGGAGCGAGAAGCAACGTATGAATGTAGAGTAGCTTATAAAACATTCAAAATGATAGGGATCTTTTCCGTTAGCGGAGGAATCTCACCTTGCCCCAATCTTTCTACCGAAGAAGAGCAGATATTGTTGTTATATGTATTCCGGTTAAATCGATTAAAACCAATTTTATGGATAATGTCAATGGAGGTTAAACACCCGAAAGGTATTTTCTTTGATGTCGACCTAAAAGGATATTTAACAATGCCACTGTCTTAATTCATTTCTCCTTGCCATGTTTCAGGATGTACTGGCTTGGATTACTCAACTAAATTGAATGGGAAATGTTGTATCAATTTTTCAAAAGATTAACCAGTGAAAGCCGAAAGGAAAACAATGTCACTTCAAAATGTAGAGGAAAATTTGGTTCTCAAAAAACATCCATCCGTGGCACGACGACACATCGTTGACGACATAAGAAGTACAAAACCATTAATGGAAGGAAGAGTTGAGAACAACAATGTTAAAAATTTGATTTTTTTTTGCAGAATCATGAATCATCTTTTCCGTCCTTCTACTTTTATATTTCCTACTCATAAAAAGTATAATAAATCATGGATGAAACAATGATTACCATTACCATTATCTTGTTGTGTGAGGATGGTGAAAGGTGAAGGTAATAAAGGAATGGCAATTAGATAGGCTGGATAAAAATGATGATAGTGGTGGTATAGTTGCGGACGACGCATCATCATGCCAAAGGTAATTTACGAATTTTTGGTTTAGCTAAATTGCATTTTTTAATAATTTGCATACCTACTCCCATCAGCATAATCCATCGTCATGTGCCACATTCTCACACGTTTGTGTAGCCTTAGCCACCAACATGCATGAGAAAAACTGAGAAACAGGATGAAAAATAAGAAATGCCTGGAGACCTTAGCTCCTCCACCTGCAGCTTTTCCCAAGCAAGCGTCAGCCTAAATATAATCATTCATCCTTTCCTGCTGAGCTTTTGTCAGATTCCCATTCTCTTTTCACCTTCCCAAGGAAAATTAAAGCCAAGTGAAAGCTCTTCTTTTTGGGAAAAATGAAAAAAAAAACTTCCGTTCCCAGGAGAAGAAATAAGGTATAGGTGTATTGTAGGCACTTGATCAAATACGGAAAAAGGGGAAGAAAGATGATCCTCTCCTATCATATCATATGAGTTGAATAGGTACGCTTTTCTATGGAGGAAAAGGAGGACGAAGCGCAGCATGCCTCATCCCAATCATGCACAATCCCTGCAATCATATCTGATACTGATATGATGGCAGACATCAGAAGTGATTTGCTTTCACTTTTATTGAAACTGCTTGGCTCAAGAGCGAGTAGGGAAATTTTTGTTTGAGGAGACGATTCTCCGTATCATCTACTCCTATCGTATATCGTATCTAGCTGTTATGGAGTCCATCAAATAAAGAGAACTGATGAAAAAAACTCGAGATGAAAGGCTATTCATCATTTTCATCGTTATATTGCCATAATAAAAAAAGGTTACGAGGTTGGACCGGAGTCATCGACGGATCTGCCGAGTGCAAATATGGAAGAAATAAAGCAGCCCTCAATAAGAATACATAATTATCTGGGGGCAGCTAGCTTTCACCCTGATTTAGTTTTAATTGCAATTTGCCGTTGGGAAGAGAGGCGGAAAAAAGCGACATGACATGAATTTCATGGAACATTTTTATCGAAAGAAGAGACTGTAGGAATGGAAAGTTTGTTTCATTTTTTGTTTTACATAAAAAGTCTAAATGAAAGTAAAAATTGGTGAAATGCAGAAAGTGACGTCAATCGCTTGTTGTCACCCTTGATGATCGTAATCATCAGCATAACATATTACATGATATTATGCTTGGCTTGCTCTTTATCTATTTTGATCCCACATGCGGAGAAATAGAAATGGTCACGCCACACGTCACGCCGATCCGCGGGGTTATGGACATGAAGGAGAGGAGACAGATGACATGTTTTTTTCTTTCATTTCCATGTCATGTCATATCCCATCAGGATGATCGCTTTTACTTTTAGGTAAAAACAAAAAATAAAACCTCGTGCTGATGTAGTAATGGATGTTTTTCGACTGTCATGTGCAACGGATATCATCATCATATCATCATCCTTTTTTACTGCCCAAGACAGAATAATAATCCTGTTTTCGTTTTTTCTTCTTCAGAAATTGGAAAAGAAAATCCCGTCCTCCCAAGTTTCATTTTCAAGAACATTCACTTTCAGTTCCCTGATTTCGCTGTATATTTTCTTTTTACTAAAAAAGGACTAAACAAACTCCCAGAACGAAATGGAGAAAGCAAGAGGAGGGAATGAACGACATAATTTGATATGAAATGATCCACTCAACAACTCAACCAAACCACATTACATGTCAGTATTGTTCATCCTCAAGCGCTTTATACTCCCTCCGGGAACTACATTTCTCTGTCCTTGCTCTTTAAACAAGCAGAAATAACTATACATAACAACATAACCTACAAGCAAAAACTGATGTGATGATGAAAGCCACATGGGCTCATTTTTTCCTTGTTCTTGCCCTCGAAAAAACAAGGGCATGGCCTTATGCAAACATATGTACGAAAAATAAATACAAAATTGTTTCCAATTTTCTTTTCTCATTAAAATAATGTGTCATTTTCCCCGTAATATTTTATTACTAAAAATAACATTTATCGGTTATATAACTTTTATACTTTCCATTAAAATGTGTTTCTTGCACAAACAACGCAACTTTCTTTTAAAATGGTTATTAACATGATGGATCAGTTAGTGGACTAAAGATATGAGATGAGTAGAACTCCACTATATTGCTTTGAGAGAGGTCTTGCTTTCTCTATTAAATAAATATAATTTTTAGCTGTTACATACATGGGTTGTTTAGGTCCAATCAAGAAAACGACGTGGTGTTTCTTTTTGCTGCTAATCTAAAAATTAGTCGAAATTGCGTATGTACATTTTCTATAGAATAAAATTCTTTGTTCCGTAACACATTAATAAATTATGATAATAAGTTAAGTATTTTTCTAGTGATATCTCTACATACTTAAATATAGTAGACATGCACATAAGTAATATGTATATTTGGGCATAAATAGTTTGTAAAATTGCACATCAGTTAGTATAATATACAGTGGTTAGTTTCAAAATAGTTTGTTACATTGTTTTTATAATTTATTATAATTTTTTATTATTATTAATTAATTATGTAGTATGTGCTTATCAGTTAGTGAGATCATACTGTCGAGTAAAGCTTACTACAACTAGATGGTTGTTACTTACTATTTATGAGTTAGTTAGATTAGTATTTCTACGGATTTTTAGGCATCAATCAGGTGCACATTATTGGTCCTTTCATTCTTTCTCCTCATTCACAATCCTTTTGAGTTCTCCAAACAGATATCCCAAGTTCTTATCAAGTAGTTTTTGCTTACAAGTTATAGTTAGTCTATTCGATCTAATCGAGTGTAGTTAATAATAATAATACTTAATCTAGCCACACTCACTTTTTAATATGTAAATTGCGTTGACCGCATTTCTTAATATTTTCAATGTATTTCTATGTATTCTGAAATTAGTCATGTTAATTACTGATATTTATACGACATACAGAAAGGCTATATTACCGACGTAAGTTTTTACAAGGTATATGGGTCAACAGGTACTCTCATAATTCAGTATTATGACCAGTTTTTTAGAAGCCACTGTTGATCCACCAAGTCTGATCAATTTTATGTGGTGTGGTCTGATTCAAACATGCCTTCACCAATATCAATATTATGCAAATGCATCTACCTAAGATCCCAAGTAACTTGGACAGAATTAATGGGTATGAGGCATAAATACGGAACGGAAAGCTAATTTAAAATGTAAGGATACTTATAATTAGACTACAACAATCAATAATTTTAAGTCAGAAGCAGCTTATAAGACTGGAAACTCTCGGAAAGTCTATAAGATGGCAACGCATATAAATATAGGAATACCTGGACTAGAGGAATACACAATCACGAAGAATAAATTAACTAATGTAACTAGTTCTGATGAATGAGCAAGGAAATTAATATCAAATAGTTACACATGGCTAAACATAATGATGTATGTAAATTGATATGAATAAAAAGTTGTAATATCACAATGATTTTAAAAGACACTTTGACAAAGACAACAAAAACGACATAAATATCCACAAATACAGTACGTTAAAGTTTTTACCGGAGAAGGTTAAAGCTACAAAACTGGGTAAATAAATTATCGGGCACATGTAAAAAGTAAATACATACAATTTTTTGAGCTACACGGGCTACCGGCTACATATACATTACAGTCACTCATAATTATCCAAAGAGATGAGTTATGAAAGTAGACTGGCATATTTGTTTTCTTTTTAATTGCTTCAATACTTTTTTTCATTGGGAAACTGGAAATGTTTGACAAGTTTCGTATAATACTGGTAGTATACTTGTTTTAGTACGAGATGGTTAAATATCGAGTTTTTTCTTTTGCACAAGATTATATATTCGGATGCATAGCATTTATAAGAAATAGCAACGTTTCATTGAAGTGGTTAAAACTTTGCTTTGGTATTTAATTAGCAGGACAGCTTTGACCAGAGTAGTTATTGATGATCCATCTAATGTCCCCGTTGGTTGCCAGATTCATGTGGACAACGGCAATCACAACCATTATGTGCATGATGTGATGAGAATTAAACCAGAGATCCAGTGTTCCGGGGAACCATTTCTCCGGGATGCGGACGACTCCGACGATTCCTCCACCAACTGAGATGATATCCTGGAGGAATACGTGGATCAGGATTGAAGGGTCCCCTCCACCCCATCGGGAGAGGCGCAGGGCAACCCCCAAGATCCTTGAGATAAATACGGGGGCGAAGCACATCCTACGAGCCATGGGTGTCCAAGCTGAGAGCGCTTTTTGTAAGCCGAACACGGCAGCCATCCCGTACACCCCGATGATCCAGTTTTTCACGTTGTCTGAAAGGCACCATGTAGCCGCGGAGAGATTTGTGAGGGCGCCTATGGATCAAAATTGGATTCGATTAAAGCAAGTTCAATTTATTTTTTTTAGTAATTTCTGAACATGTTTTACCAAAGCATTCAGTCAGCCAAATCCCAAACATGTCGATCTGAAGTAGAAACTGGTAGAATTCCGGACCACTGTTGTGACTCATCATTGTATGGTAGACGACGCTTCCTATCCAGGGTGCAATGGATGCAACAATATGAGACCAACCCAAAATATTGAGGAAAAGGTTTCCTTGAATTTCCTCCCAGGGGAACATGGTTCTCCAATACAGAAGTACATAGATTATAGGAGCAACTGTAAAATAGAACCAGAATATGTTATCTTGCCACAGTGATTGATTGATACAAAAAATTGCAATTACATAATGCATGCGGACTTACGATGAGTAAGAATATTCAACGTTTCATTATGAAGGTACAACAAGCTGAGTATACAACCCCAAGCATCCTGAATATGCCGATATCCGGTGAGGATATACTTGTTAAACTGCAAATGGGCCGGCATCTCCTCAATCCGGCAAAGTTTCCGGCAGGTGCCACAGCACATGAGGAACTCATCGAAGAACGTAGCGTCATCCGGATTCGTCGCGGCATTTTCCTTTTCCTTGGTGTATGCTTCCTTATTGGACCTCGCACTTTCCAAAAGTGCATGAGCGATTGAGGACAAGGAACGATCCCGGGACTCTTTACTGACGAGCAACGCCGCTTCACTGTCCTCATCCGAAGGAGGGTCCTTTATTTTTGGCACCCACTCGTGGGAATAAGGGTCGTACTCGTAGTCATCATAGTAGTCTCCTTCCTCACCCTCCGCCTCTTCCTCTCCAAAATCCCCCTCATCCACATCCATGTCCATTTCGTCAAACATATTGTTATTATTGTTGGAGCAGGTTGTGGCTGAGGAGTCAATAGAGTCCCGTCTCCCATTGGCATCTGTAGAGTCACCGGGAAGTGAAGGAGGCACATCGTTTTCTGCCCTTCGCTCAGAATCGTCCAAGGATTCGGCTGGCACTTGATCTTCCATCGCTGTATCTTGATCTTCCACATTCACCTTAACCAAATCTTTGTCCTCCGTAACATCCCCGTTGGTGGTCGTCACTGTTGTTGCTATATCTGGGGGCAACCGCAAGATCCCGTTGATCCCATTTTTCGGGGAGGCGTTGCATTCCGAAAGGATCCCGTTGGCTAGTTTCACTTCCCCATTGGCTTTCCCAGTGTTGAAGGTAACGTTCCTCCGACGGAGCTTACTTTCCGTCACAGGATCACTTCCATTCAGCGGAGTCGCATTCTCGTCACTTTCCATAGTTGCTCCGGTTCCTTTTTGTATAATATTACTAGTAACTAAAATGTATTTCTTGTTTATTTTGACACGCCGACAACGTCAGTTAGCCATGTGGGCTGGGCAAGGCTAAACGGATTTATCCTGCAAAACAGGAATTAAATTTAATTAAACTTTTGAAAATCATGATGATCCTTTCATGGCTTCCTTTTACATAAGCACAAGCAGTTCATCCTTTGGGTAAGCAGCATCGTAATAAAACCGCTTCCCTTTCTGACCTTAATTTTATCGACCTGACTTGGCTATTCCTCCTGTCAATCTAAAACCAATAACTATCCTTCTGTTCCAAGCGACTCGCAAATCCTAACTGGCTCTATTAAAACTTTATTTCCATATATGAATACTCGAATGACTCTCTGCTATAGATATCGATATGTGCAAATAGTATTGGCTTGTGTAAGTATATAAGTCTACTTTCTAATGCTTTCTCCCGTCCCTTTACAAACTCAACACATTGTGATTCCTATTCCTGACTTTCCGAGTCACTGCTCATATTAAAGTCATGCTCCTCCTAATAAAGTCTGTACCTAAATATTCCAATTCCAAAATCGATCAATCGATAGCTTTCCCTTTTTGAATAAATTTAAAATTACTATGGGGAAACATTTTAAGTTCTTGCTAAACCCATCGCATCGCAGATAGCATTCCTTTACTGAAAAATAATTTATCTAGCTCCTATAAAATTGATTTGCACAGAAGCCTTGCCCTATGAGAAGTGAAAAGTTCGGAAATCAATCATGTAAACATTATTAAAATGAACGGATAAGAATCGGATTTGATGTAAAAGCTTACGACTAATTCCATTCGAGTACGTATATGAAATTTTAGAGAATAGCTAGATATGAAGGGCTGATTAATCTAGTAGGACTTTCTCCATCCTTTACTAATCAACGCCTTAAGCTATTACTCCATTATTGTTTCATAATTGATATCGGTCTCCCTCCACCCTTTCCTTTCCTAACTTCTTAATGATAAGTCAACAGTTACTTATTGAGTCGAGCTTGTGGAATTAGGTGAAAGTAGGAAGTAAAATCAACAAATAAATAATTACTGTGAAGTCGTAACCCAACTCATAACATAGCCTATATCTGTGCCATATGCCATGCATTTTACGACATAGAATGACTCTCATTTTCCTATCATATCACATCATATAATATTCTCAGTCTTAAAAATCCAATAAATCGAAAGTCAAAATATTCCTCGAAATTGTATGAAAAAGATGGGAAGCAAGGGCTACCTTATTTACAGAAAATCCCACTTGGCTTGACTTCATTGGCTCTTGTCAGAGGACCAATAATGCAGGAGAGCTTTTCGTACTTTCACTTACTTTCTTTTCTTATATGAAGCTATTTTCTATTACAGTCGGAATGTCACAGTCGAATCCGCAGTTCGGAATTCTTTATGAAGCTAAAACATTTATACATGACTGTTCCTTTCGCTGCCCTATTCTTTCGGATGCGTATGATTTTCTCCAATTGCAAAATATTTTGATTTCTTTGTCAGTCAGTCAAAACCAAAAGCCAGTTGGAGTTGTTTGAATGACACACATTTAGGCTCGCTAATAAACCATTTTTCCTTCCTTTTAAATATTTAGAGAGTTCGATTTCCAGCGGTCCAATAAAATGGGCTGACATTTTCCTAAAATTATATTATGACTATGGCATATTGATATCTAGCTAGGGACTTGATGATTTCCATTCATGCCATATATAAAATACTATGCCTTTACCAATAAAATGCGGTTTTGAGTATTATTCTCTTATTGATTCGTCAAGTGGAATTTTGCTGCGGGAATTTTGCTGCCATTTTTCTTTGGATTTGTGTTGTTAGATTCCAGTTTGGCTTATGACAGAAGAATACCTAATGACTACAATGACCCAATGAGTGTACCTAACGTATACGTCAGTAATTCCGGTAATTCCACTGGAATTAGAAGTGAAACTCCTCTGATAATAGTGCAACATGACTGACACAAAAACCAACTTTTCTTCTCCAAAATCATTGATGTCAATAAAAAATTAAATTAAAAAGGTAAAGGGTGACTACTATTTATTCATTATGATGTTTCAATCAACTTCTCATATCATTTGATTAAGAACTTTCTTTTCTTACTTTTACTTCCTGTGAAAATGAGGATGGCAGTTTATTTTTTCTGTTTTTCCCTCCGTCTTTGTTCCAAATTTCCACTTCCAAATTCAATCCTTGTTTCCAAATTCCAAAGGAGCTTTGGAATTCCCAACTTGGGATTGGGAATAGCCTTGCGTAACCCAATGCGTCACTTGAGTATTAAAATCACTCTCTGTCGCGTCGCATCAGAAGAGAGACTGCAAAGCTGAATACAGGACAGCCGAAGTCGCTTTATAGAATCGCTTGATTTTGACTTGACGTTTTTTAATACTTTTTAGCTGTTCCTCTAGGATAGGTTGAAATGATGATTGGATTGGAATATGTGTATAGAAATCGGCTTTGATTAGGATGTCCTTTAACTCCTTTTTTCCTCTCTCTTCGTCTGAACGTCTGGTATTGGTCTCGGTCTCACAACCAAATTATGTGTTAGCTGTCTTTCCCCGTCATGTCATATGCCGGTTGATGCTGATGATAATGATCATTTGATTCACGTGCACCATTTCTTTCTTTCCTTCCCTCAATCAAATGAACCCCAAGGTCGTCCGCTGCACAATCAAAAGCAATGCCAAATGTCAACTTTAAAACAGTTTTTTTAACAAAAACCTCCATTTCCCAAATTTAATTACGTAAAAGCTAAATGAAAACCACACACAAATCAGCCATCCCGACACATTTATGGCTTATATGTTTCAATAAGTTAAAAAAAACGAGCTAAACCACTTACCTTTCCTTCAGTGAGTTCTAGATTTTTTATGAAGACTAGTTTGACCCCTGACCATCAAAAAATAGCTCCTGAATCCAAAATGGACTTTCCACCAGTGACGAGCACTGCTAATGATGATGAGCCCCGTATCCCTTTAAAACTCTTCATATTTAATTACAATTTAATTTCCGCTTATGTAGAACAAAACTTTTCCCTTTATTAAAATTAATCAAATATGTCTCATCTATAAAAAAACTTTCTCCTCTTTTTTTAATGAAAAATGGAGCTGATGAAATCCCCACTTTTCTTCTCCTTAGCTCTTAATCAAATGCTCTTTCTTTTTCCTGCTGATGTTCTTTCTAGAACTGTGGCCGAGTTACTCAAAAGAAGGAAACTACTTATGTCTGAGTGTTGTGAGTGTGACCCTGAGATCCGAGCATAATGATACCTACGGGAAGTGAAAAACTGGAACAAAACCAGCCATATAAAACTTTTTTTTAGGTATAGATCTACCTATATATTTCTCCTCTAACTCAAAGGCAATCCGCTCGTGTGTAAAGTAGAAATCAACGAGTGTAAAAAAAGTCGTTGGAAGGGGAAGGAAAGAGAGGAACATAACATCTGCTTTTTCTAAAACGAAATGAGAGAGACTGCCTTGAAAAAAAAAACGGGAAGGAGGAACAAGTCACAAGTCTGACGAGAGAGAGAGTCTGAAAGTCTACAGAACAAGGGAACTCTACTATGGCTATATAGATGGACTTTTGGTCATATGTATTACACAATCACAAGAGAATAATATATACAAAGTAAAAAATGATCCTATGAAAATCCTACATGGCTCATATGAAATTGAGATCATGGGATGTGTATGTATGTAGTAGAAAAAATAGGCACACAGATATAGAGGCTAGAAGCGCCGCAGCGGTTGGAGTTGCGGTCTGATGAAAAGATATATGGTGGGGAAGAGTGCAGGAGGGGAAGTTGGAGGTTCCTTTTTTCGGATCAGTCCAAAATAAAGTTGAAAGGATACAAAGATTTTTTTGTTCTTATAATAATCGGGCTACTATGCACATGTATAAATATGGCGTGGTTTTTTTTTTTGGCTCGCTCAGCCCAGCAACAAAGTAAAATGACAAGGTAATGCACTGCAGCAGTTGAGCGTGTGTGGCCGTGACTAAAGAAGCATGTGGAATTGTGGAAGTGGATGGCTGTCATAAAATGATAATGGAATGATGATGATGACTTGATTACTTAGGGATCGATAGTTAGGATTATGACAGACTCGTATGATATGGTATCTATCAAGAATGTATGCTAATTCTAATAAAAGTCAATCAGTGATGAGAAAGGTGATTGCTTGTTCTTCATTGTACGATTTACATATGACTGGGGAAGAAATGGCATGACATGAGATTGAACTGTATTGTTTTTTACTGGATGATGATGAGAGCGAAAATCAAGCTGGGTTGGGTTTGGCTGAATTCGTAATTTTACCTAATACTATGAGCTGAGCTGAAGGGGAATAAGATTGAATCCATATACATAATGATCGACTCTGACAGTTGTGTAATTGGAATGTGGGGCATGCAGTAATTAATAATTATTCGAGACTCAAGTCATTAAACAAGCACCCTATAGTGTAAATTACAATAATATGAGGACGGTCTTCACAAGGCAACGCACAATTTGTCACGTCTCACATTACCCCGGCATGGCTTTAATCGAACTAATAGCTTCTTCGGCTAGGTAGAAGCATGTATATAGCCAGGATGATAGAAGAGTATTCTTCTATCACCCAGGTATATAGCCAACGTCGTAACGTAATAGAGGTTACAGGGCAACTAGACATTGCATAATATGACCTGACCTACTCTTGAACAAAATGAATGAATTACAAAAAGGGTTTTGGAAATCAAATGGCAAATACAATAGAATCGCAGACAAAGTTGACAGAAGAGCTTGAATGAACCCAGACTGCTCCATCTCATCATGATTAATTCTTATTGGCTTGATTACTGATGAACATATCTGAACCACGTCAACCTCACCCATGTCAAATCTGATGTGTCATTCATTTTTGCTACGTATTCGTAACGTGGCGTATTCCATACACAAAGTGTTTTCCATTTTGACTCCCACGCAGTTATGCAAAATTGCAATATCACTCATAGTGAGCGATGCTTTCTCTATTTTACCTCCAATCAATCTCCAGCCATCGTTGTGACTCATTTGAATATTAAGTACCTCTATAATTAAAATACTATGCAAGACTTACATCCACATACAATGCAATGGGACGGGAGATTGTGGGATGATATGTTCCCAGAGTATGATACGTGTATGGTCCAACCTAATGAATAAAAACATGCTGATGAGTAAAACACTGTTGCTGCTATTGTGCTCACAGGTAAATTAAAGGACCAGCACAGTGAAAAGTATTTTTTTTAAACAAATATTTGTTAAAAAGTTTTATTGTTGTTTGATGTCTAATGAAGGCTCGTATAACATTGATGGCGTATCATCTCCCCCCCCCCACCACAAATCAGTGTAAATGGATGGTTAAGCGTAGCATTACTTTAGTACATTCAATCGACTATGGTAAATGGTAATACATATACATAACTGGATGGTAAAAGGTTTCAAGTTCAGTCCAATTTAACGTACTCTTTCATAAAATGTTTATTATTGCGTCCTGCGAGCATTCATATAATTAAAGGGCGACGACATCGCTTTATGTGTATTCGACATTTAAAAAAGTAAAATTAGGTATTAGGTGATAACATTCCATATTTTTAATCAGCCTTTGGATGATGAACTAGTTCTTTTCGCGTTCTGTAACGTTGCGCAACTAAAGTAGCAAGAATACCGAAAATGGCCGCCACTGCTGCAACAAGCGAAGGACCGTCATGGGACAATGTCAAGGCCAGGCCTGCACAAGTCGGCGAGATCATCCTCGCAAAGGAAGTG
>JAQGAI010002479.1:0-12255 GCA_034696905.1 Lepidocyrtus violaceus
CCACAACATTCGAATATCCCTATTACTCCCAAACAGCTTTAAAGCTGCCAAGAGGAAATACCCAAAAACCTACAAAAAAAAACTTCTCTGGAATTTTAGAATTAAAAAAATATATAGTGCAGTCGTTTCTTCTGGCCTATTAACGGAATTGTAATTTTTTGTACGAGTTGTTGTTTATCAACGTACGATATAGCAACCAACCTATTCCAAACTGCTCTCTTTTCAACTCTCTCAAGTCAAGCCCAAGCCCGGGAGCATCATTTCTCTTGAAGAAAAAAAACGGAATCTTCTTCAACAAGATGATTCCTCCATCCATTAAATAAAACTAAACGAGTCTACCGCACCGGCTGCCTGGCTTGCTTGCTTCCTTTAAGGTTTGCAGGGGAATAAAAAGTTTAAAAAATGAAATGCAATGGGATGGCATGAGCCATGAGCCAGGGCCACCGACCATCATCATCATAATCTTCAACAACATCAACCATGATCATGATTATGGGAAGAGCAACATCAAAATCGATGTTCCATTTTGTGTTCCCTCCTCCGTCTTATTGTTAGTACTCGCTGTAGTGTAGTTAAGCAGGGGGAAATCGCATAATAATAAATTGTAATGATGAAAAGGGGAAAAATGTACTTGTTTTATATTCGAGAAGGAGAAAAAAATGATGATGATGATAATGATTATGCGTAAGATGAGAAGATTCCTTTACACCGACATGGAATACACCGTTAAACTCAAGTGGAGGAGATATATATTTATACAGACTATACTACCTACATAACTATTCTGGGAATTCAAATATCCGTATTGAAAATAATGATCAATTGAGCCAAAGCGCCTCATAATAATCCTGATCCGGTAGTCTTTCCTCCCTCCCCCGTTTTTTTTTTGCCCGGTGCTCCTTGAGGAGCAATATTGAAAAGTTTATTATTAAAGAGATGATGAAAGGAGCTCGTGTTCCGACCGACTAACAAACAAGAAAATATTGAAATCATTTTTTTTCTAGAGGAGGGAGAGATATGGGATGGGATGGGGCTTGATGAGAAGATGATGTAAAGTTGGGCTTGGAAACATGCTGTATTTTTTTCAGTCATCAAGTTTAAATAAAAAAATGGAAAAAAAGAAAATATTCATATTTTGTCTCCCCTTTTCCTGAGCCTGTCTAGTTAAATGTTAAAGAAATGTGAGGAGGAGGAGGAGGAAGGATGAGAAGCAAAATGGCATTTTCTCTCTCGAATTGGATGAGTGCTCAAAAGAAATATATCGTTTGTGTCATCTTTATCCGTATAAAAACGTGCCGGGCTAGTGGTGAAGTGGGTTGAAACAAGCCGCCTTTTAGGTTTGACTGGGGAACCGGGATGCGAATGCGATGCAATTTTGACTGTCGCTCCCGATTACACTTGCCCTTTTGTCAACGTGAATGATTATAATAATGATGAAAGGAGTTGGTAGTTGGATTAACGGGCACTTTTTTTTTTAGCTTTTTTTCCTTCCGGAAGTGCGGAAGATTATAAGTTAAATAAAAATGAAATGGGAGCCCTGGATGAATGTGTAGCTTCTTGTTTTTTATTAGATTTTTTTGTGCCAAGAAAAAAATTCTTTAAAAAAAGTTAATTTTTAAATGTGGCAATATAACTTGTAGTGTATGCTTACAAATTGAATTTAATTTAAAAAAAGAAACAAATGTTAAATAATACTTCATTTTTAATCTAATCAGATAAACAAACCATTACGGTCCGATTCCTTTCAGATTCATGCTGCATAGTGCCAAAAATGGTTTTCGGTTCAGTGCCATAGTTCTCTTCAAGAATAAAATCTTTTCCCTCAGCATCTTCTTCCTTCATCTTGGTACATATCCGCCACAACGTTGGTGCTTCGGATTGGATTGCACTTTCCTTAGGTTTTAGCCCATGCCCAGGCACTCTATTAGTATATGAGTTGGTGTCCGTATTTAATTCAGGAAGGATTAGATTAAGTTCTCTTCAAGATATCTCCCTCCACTCCACAAAGCTACGTGAGAGGAATGAATTGAATGGAATGGAGGAACTCGATGAAACGAAAAAAAGTATCCCGTGCATTTTAATGACTTCAGTGGAATCGGAAGAGGATTTTCCCATCAACTTCACTTCTGAAAAAATAAATCGGGGATTGAGATGGGAGATCCGAGAAGAAGCAAGATCACTTTTGAGCTCTTCCTCTGTAACGCAGGACGATTCAAAGCTGTCTAGTCTCTTGAGACAAAAAAGAAATGTAAGTAAGCAGTAGCGTTCAGCGTTTGGATTGGAGTGCGAATGAAGATGATAATATGGCGTCACTAATTGCCTACTGTCATCAGTGCACAGATCCGGTCTCACTCCCATTTCCCCATCCAAATCCAAACCAAATCCACATCTGCACAAATAAAATAAAATTACACTCTACACCGTGCCATTTGTTTTCCGCAATGTGCAAAAAGAACTAAGTAATCTTTCTCGGATTTATTTTCAGATTGGGGTCACCCATTCCATCCATTCCTCCTGATGATGATGATGATGGCTCAGTTGGCTAAGCTCAATTCAAGACAACCAACTTCATTCCCCCCTCATATGATATCCCTACCTACTCACCTCTCACTCTCAGATGATATCACAATACAAACAAAATTAATCTCCCAGACATAGACATGGGCTTGGGGAAGAAGATTGCGAAAAATAATATTGCAAACTTTGTATCCCATTTTGATCGTCACTTTTGGTTTCCTTCCCTGAAACCTCTCCTATTTATCTACAAGAAGGATGGAAAGGAGGAGTTGAAGCTGCTGGTTGAGAGGCGTATCAGAGGAAAAGTTTACGAGGAAAGCCTCAAAAGCAAGATTTTTCATTTTCTAAAATAACATCACAGTTAAATGATGCCATTAGTAGAGCCTTTAAAATGTCTTTTGTCTTCCCTTGTCTCAAGATAATCAGACCTTTATTAATGGAAGTTAGTGGGCGGGGGAACATCCACACGAAACTAGTGTTGTTTTCTCGTTCCAAATTTTTACATGCAAAACAAAAAGAATCCCAATCCAATTTCAACTTTTTCAAATAAATTGTTTGTGGAATGGCATTGCGTGGTTTGAACCTTGTTGGTGTGATCTTTAATCAAAACTCATTTGGATTGGAATCGAAAGCTAACCTTCTTACGTAAAGTAGAACTTTTATCGGCATTTTTACCTCGAGTAAAAAATTTCAGACACAATTTTCTTCAGATTAAATCATAAAAATGAAGAGCCACTTTTAGACAAAACGGTAACTTCTCTGGTAAAACATATTTTTTTGTAAAAATTAATAAACTGTTTGGTAAACAGACAGTGATTTCAATTTTTTACAAGTTAATCTGAATCTCTCCCTCTCTACTCATCCCGGATCAGATCCCACTTGGGTAAAACGGTGGTTTTGAAAACTTAATTTAATTTTTTTCCCCTCGCTGTTTGTTTACCCAACCTAAGTAGCTATTTGCATGACACCATGAACAAGAAAGCCCATCGCACCGCCTGGCATGAATTTCTCCCCACTTTTCATCTCTCTCCTGCTTTTTTGATATCGAGAACCGTGCCAAAAGAGATAAATTCGCTGGTGTAATCCTTTCTTTCCGCCGTGCCATGAATGATGAAGACTTACTACCGCCTCCTCATCACTCCGCTTTTTTTTCAAAATCTGCTTCCGGTCCACCGGATCTTATCATCATCGGAATCACGTTGGTTGTCTGCTGCGAGTGAGGAGGATGATGATGATGATAAATTTGGTTCACTTTTCCTTTCGAGAACTTCCCGTAAATATTTACTAATCATAGGAACACCGTAAACTATGAAGCTAAAGCCGGGGAAAGCAGAGGAGGAAAAGGGATACGGAAGGAGGAAGGAAACAGGATTAATGAAACTTTGATTAATTTAATGTTAATGAAATGAGAGAAAGCTCAATTTAAAAAGAGATCTGTTTCCTCTTTCCCAACCGGGAGAAGGAATGGCTAATAAATATTAATCTTCGTATTAAATATCTTTTCTAGGAAAACACAAGCACCGACGTAATTTTCACATGTTTCTGCTATCCTTGGTCCCAAACGCGCTAGGACTCGTCGGGAAATAGTATGTGTGCTTGCGTAAAAGTTTTACTCATCTGTATTTAAATTGCATAAATAGGAAGGGAATGACTGGGAATGATAATGTAGCCAATTCCCAGTCCCAACAGAGCTCGGATTTGCTTTCCCCTCATATTCATATCGTTTACGTGGAAGAAATTAGGAGGAAACCTATGTAGGAAGATGGGAGTAATGAAATGAAGTGTTTTGGTGATGAAATTGTCTGATGTGTGATCTATGATGGGAGCAAATATGATTTGGGAATTATATTATACAATTAAAACTTTTCGTAATATCATGGTTGGATTTGGCCAATTAACAAATATAAATATACGAGTAAATCTATCCGGGTTTTCTATGTTCTCCGCTTTTTGCTATCATTGAGTAGCTAGCTAAGTGTCTATTTCTCAGTCCCATGCCCATGTTCATATTATATGACTACTTTAAATACAAGGGGAAATCAAACTTCATTCGGATTATTATGGATCACCATGTGTGTAGAAGTGAAGAAAGCGATAATATCATCATATTCATCATCTTGGATAACTTAATCCGTATATGTCACACAGGAAATTTTCAACCTTTTTTATAGCTCGTTGCTCTTCTAATGTCTGTCTGTTCGCACTTACTTTACTGATTTAACTGAACTATTCAAATCTGTTACGTCAGCGGACACTGAAGAACCTGTTACTTTTGAATTTTTATAGGAGCATTTCTATGTGTTAGTACCGTTTAAATAAACTTGAATTTCGCTTAATTAGTTACACTTTTTTAATTTTCTAAACTAATCACTCATGGTATCTTATCTTATCTTATCACCCTTTCTTTTAAGCATCTGTTTTACTTTTGTTACTCCTCCTCAACATATTGTTTTGGGCTGTTTGAATAGCTCAACAGGAGAGGAACAGGAATAAATAAAATATCTTATTCCATACTTTGATAAAACTTTCCCCCTATAAAACGTATGAAAGCCTCATCAATTTATTTAGTGTCTGGCTCATAGTACGAACTCAAGCAAACCAAATAAACTTCCCCCCGTGTAGGTAAATAAGTAAAACCTGCGTATTTTGCTTGTTCGAAACATGAAAAGTGAAAGCAAGACACGAAATATTTACTCTTATATAGCTCATATTACACGGAAAGTGTATAAACTCCATTCAAAATTCTAACTATTATGTATACTGGACTTGGACTGTCATCAAGCTCATGAGAAAATGACAACGTTGTTAGGTATTCATCGTTCCCATAATATGTGTGTCCTACCTGGGCTGACTACCTCCAGCAGTACTAGCCAGCCATCTTTTTTTTAAGAGAAAGGAAACTGGCAACCAACCTGCATTCTCTACTCCGCTTTATTGTATTATTATTACTATTATTATGATTATGGATAGTTATGATATGACATGACACTGTACCACGTACAGAACAAGACAACAATTTCCCTAACCATGTTTCTCCAACAGAATCCCCCTTTTTTTCTTCTTGTTCCTCTTAAAAGGGAAAATTCTGAACAGGGGAAAATTCCCTCCGGAAGAGTTTATTTTAAATAAAATTATTTCCCAGGAGAAAGCCCTACAAAGAAAAAGAAATGTGTAAGGCTTTTCCTCCAGTCTAGCCATAGTTTCTTTAAACGAAGTCGAAGGGAGGACGATGGGGCAGGAGAAAAAAACGTTCTCTTTATTCTGCATAAAGTAAACATATCCTCGGCTCAATTTGGTTTTAAGAGGGAAGCCATGTTCTTCAGAGAAAGCAGGACCCCACAGCATGCAAGACATTGTTATGGAAGGAGCTGGTAGCGGGCATATGAGGGACGGCTGGAGAACTGAAGTAAAGCAAGCTGGTGGTCTTTTATTCGACTCAAAAATGAATATGGGAGGAGGGGAAAACGTTAGAAAATGCATTACGAATATGAATACTTATTTTTTCATAGATAAATATAATATTCAGCTTTCACATCCTCACAAGGAATGTGCTGTTGTGCGAGGGAAATAATATAGAAAATACCCCTGTCGTATATCGGATGGATGGCATCGCGTGGCCTATTTTTTCCCACGCAGAATGCCATCATCGTCGGAGAAAAAAGTGCTGGGGTAGCAGCGCTTAGAAAATAAATCTATTGTGTAGTGGGTGATGTGATGATGCTATCCTCTCGCACTTGCCTTTCGCTTTCTATTCTTATCTGTTTCACTATCAACAGGACCAACAGTACCGCTTCACCGCTTGCTTAACCTTTTCCTCGGTGCAGCAGGATATTATGTCAGGAGGAGAGAAAGAATTTAGTAACGTGCCTGCCGACATGATACCATGTTTTAAATGTATTATAGCGAAATTGTATGAGAGGACGGAAATGGAATGTAATATGATATCCCATTTTTAAACTATGAGGGAATCGTATCGTACGTAAAGTGATATATTGTCATCATGTTGTCATTCACGCTTCAGTTGAAATGCACTGAAGGTGATATATAGTAACGAGAAATACAATACAGAAATGCAAAAGTAAAAAATAGGAAGATATTGAAGGAATTAAATACTTATTGAAAGTATGAACTTTCGATTAAACAGAGAAGCGACTTGCGTTTGAAATGCGGATTTATAACAGTTCCGAAGCCGAAGATTTCATTTACTTCTACAGTTAGCTTTGGCTTCATCATTCCATGCAAAATGAAAATTTGCTACTTTAACGGCAAAATATTAAATATGTGTACAATTCGACCATACTATTACACAGATCATCCAATCTTCCACAGTTTAATTGGAAATACAGGTAAGAAAGATTCTGTAGAAATACGAATTTTAAGAACTATACAAACCAACGGAAAAGGTATTGTTAATGTAATGTGAGGTTTTTACAAGGTGCCACTGCAAATGTCCCTTGTCCATATGGTGTGAATGTAAGTGAAAATGAACCAGAGAGAGGATATTGGACATAGGACTTCCATTTTTTTTTTAAATAAACAAGTAAATATCGACATGTCATCCAAATTGTTTATTCAATTCCATCTACTTTCCTCCTCCATAAATATATTATGGATGGAATTGGATGAGTTGGTGGAAAGGACGAGAGTAAAATTTATTTAAGACAATGTCCATTTCAGCTGCCCATGGACAATCAAGAGAGGAAAGTCTACTGTCTCTAGCCTGTGTACATTTTAGATAGATTTTATTTTGGGGATATGCATAACAAGAAAGAAAAAAATTCATAAAAAGGGTTCTAGCTGAGTGAAATGCTTTCCCTTTTCCATCATGGCTTTGTTATGCAACCTAGGCACTCGGACTAGAGTAAATAAACTCGCCGAATTATAAATAGAAAGCAGGAGCCCATTCATGAAATGCTAATGAGGTGGTTGGTTTCTCCTTTCTCTTGCTTTCCTTTTGATGATAGGCTCTCATGAATAGCACTTCCGTAACAGGGAATGAAAGGTTAATAAATTAAGCCTTTTGTTCCGGCTCTGTGTTAATGAGGGTGACCAGCTCTATTGAATATATCACCACATCGACATCATCACCGACATTAACATGGGTTATTCTTAAGCAGAGTGAAAGCTGGAAAACCTCATGTCATATGTCATGTGGATTAAAAATAGAGTCATCCATCCGAGAAAAAAATACACAATATCCAACAGGCTGTTATGCAATCTGAGAGAGACACAGTAAAGTGAAATAAGAATACCTAGTTATATTGACACCGGAAGTCACCGAAGAGAGTGGCACACTCCCTGACCCTGTCATTCCAGTAAATACGTTTTTTTTTCAAAGTGTGGTCATGAGTTATTTAGATTTTTTCTTCTTACAACTCAACTGCCAAGTGGCATGTCATGTGATGAGGATGATCCACAGGAAACCTTCAGGCTTCCGGAAAGTACTTCCAGCTTTCAAGTATATTTCTCTTCCAAAACTCGATAAATGTCAACTTTACTTATTATGATACGCACTCCACTGTTGGCTGTCACAACAGCATTGGAAACTAGTTTATATTGTCCTTTCCTCCAACTTTCCTTCCCTTCTGGAGTGTGTCTTTGGGACTGAGATTTCCCTGTAATGGGGCTCCAGAGAGGGGAACAAGTCTGTTGTTGTAAGGAGGACTTCGCAGGATTTACTGACATTGCATGAGACGACAAACCCCACCACTGTACCACCACCGCCGCCGCTGGAGAGAAGTAAAGCGGCTTTCCTTCCTCATTTTTCTTTCCTCTTCTCTTTAACTTCCTTCCAAACCACAACAGAACATAACAAAGTGGGGTGGTAAATAAATAAACACATTTCATCTTCGATTTATTTATCCTCTCCTTCCGCATTAGGCCCATTACAATATCAACAAGAATGAGAGAAGGAGCTTACGTAGGTATATGACTTGCCTTCATCTTCATTCCAATCCCCTCCGATTTACGGTTTGGAACCATTTTTTTTAAGGAAAAAAATACAAAAGCTTCGGAATTTAGTAGAGTTGAGTCAGTTGGCCCATGCAAGACAATCAAAATATTTTTTTCCTGTTCCATTCAGGCTCCGACTTCTTTCCCGGACCGCCTCAGGGGAAAGCGGAACAAAACAAACCGAGCGGAACAGAAAAGGAGGAAAATTGTGAACAATCTCGAATAGCAGCTCCTTCTTATCCAATCCAGACATGCCTTATCTCTCTCTCAGTCATGATCAATACGATGATACAAGAAGAAAAAAAAATGATTCCGCCACTGGATAACATGACTATGACCTTTGTTACAGATTTTTATTGTCTGTGTTGGTCATACCGATATAAATATGTGCCATCGGCAAAAACACGTCAGGATCAAGTCAAGGGTAAGCCTTGTATCTTTTTGGAAGCAATGGCAAACAGCGTTACTTCAGAAATGACAATGTTGTCACATTGCTATCGGCTTGATTGCATCTAAAATCGAATCATATTAGTAGGATAGGAAAGGATCTCCAAAAGACAAAACTTTGTTTTGATCATGTTTTTTTTTGCTGTGTGGACCGTTTTACAGCACTATTGTTTTGCCCCTCTTGCTTGTGACGATAAGAAATTAAAGGTGGAAAGAACATTTTTAAAAGGAGCATGGCATAACAGGTTTTATGAGGTGAAGAGAAAAGGTGAAGCACGTGTCATCCGTAAGAAGCTCAAAGGTTACGAAATGAATTTTATTTTTAACTTGACCCCATCTCCAAAAACGGTTTTTATGAGTGATGGACGGATGATGATGTGGACATAATAAATTCCTGGTATATGCCATGACATGACGAGCACGTGGAACATCAAAGCATATTTGATTATTATTACCCTCGTTTTCCGGAATCTCTAGCGACAGGTGTAGTATGGCATAGACGAGACCTCGCCGCAAGAAGCCCAAGCGGTTTCTTGACTCATGTAAGATGTGTGTAACATGATGATGCTGATGTTGACTAATAGATACAAACTGCCAGGTTTTTACATCCGCCATAAAATGCTAGCCAGTCAGGAAAAGAAAAGAGCTTTTTTATGAGATATTATTTTCTTCTTCCCAGAACACAAAAGAAACATTCTGCAGTAATAATGTTAGGAGAATGGGAGATTCCATTTGTATTCCGAGCGTAATATAGATATAAGTGCTTTATGTTATGAGAGGCGGTATCTGTATCGGGAATGATCGCTGCCCGTCACTGGAATGTCCAATTTTCCATCGTGGAGAAGAAAGCTGATGAAACTGGGCGAAGGGATACTTTCTCCAAACAACATAGGTACATAGACTGAGTGAGGCAGGAAGAAGTGAAAGTTTGCTAATGCTATGCTATGTCCAGATCAAGAATGAAACAAAGAATGGTTTATGTGGCCTTAAGGGCTCCCTCCTCTCACTTTTCTCTTTCATTGTCCATTTTCCCCCAGCAGTTTATTGGCTTGTTTTTGTTTTCTTTCTTTAAGGTTCAATTTTTCTTTCTTCCCCTTCGGTTTTTATTATTCCACTTGATCAAGTTCGGCCATCGCCTACATCAGTCCGGCATATTTTCCGTACTATGTACTTCTTGGTTGGTTATTTCTGTAATCTTCCATCTGACAGTCTGCTACTCACCATCAGATATAACGCATTTACTTTACTCACTCTGCAGTGTTCAAAAGCAATATCAATGTATATGAGTGCCTTTGCTGTATGTGATGTGGTGGCTTGGTCTTGACTGTTGTTGTTGTGTGAATTGAGTGGTGGGCTGAACGGAATGCAAAATGAATGAGCTCACTCCACTCCAAGTGGAACCCTATCCAACCCAGTCAGGGAGGGAGTTACCACCGGCAGAGCAAAAGGGGAAAAAATACATATCAAGAGCGAGAGGAAGGATTGAATTGAATACTGCATCATCAGTGTCTGCTGTCCAGAAGCTCCTGTTCTTGTGGTGGTTTGGTTTGTTATCCCATCCCAACCAACATGACATGGGAAAGTGGATGTATTTCCGGAGTAGCAATAAGATTCCCTGTTTTTTTTCTTGCGTTTGATGCTCCTCTTCTTTTATCTTGTTTGAAAGATAGTAAATAAATCTATCGTTCTCGTGTAGATACTTAGTGAACATGTTCTATATTTAAGTGGTGAAATTTACTACTCGAGAAGTACAAAAAACAACAACATGGATATTTTTTTCGAGCTCCGCTAATGGTCGTAAATGTACCGAAGAAGCTCTTGACTGGAAATACATAAATGTAACACGAGCTAACGAGTGGACTTCTCTCCCAAACAAGTTACGTTGGTGGAAGGAAATTCCGTCAAGCCAATATCGCTCCGCTCCAATCTATGAAGGTAATTTAATATATTCTGCGGAGAGAGATAGAAAGAAAAAGAGACTGGCCATATTGGCGGTATCAATTTTCCTTTGTTGTTTGCTACGGCTGCTCCTGTTCCTCCAGAAGTTTATTAGGGTAAAAAAGAATAAAAACAATGGTTTGGGTGTTTAATATTTTCCCAGTTATTTATAACTTTTTTGGGTTCTACCAAAACTGTGTTTTCATGTCATTGCTGCTGTGTTAAAAAACGGGTTCCATTGTTTACAGAATACCTAAATGTAAATATAACTTTGTTATCTTGAGTCGTCCCAAATGGTTGATGACTGAATTTTGAGTTTTCGCTTCCAACAGGGAATATTGATTCTATTTTTTTAACCCAAAAACTTTCTATTCTAAACTGGATATCTGTCCTCCTGAGTAAAAGTAAACATGTTTTCAAAAGTGGTGATGTTGATGATGATGATGATTACAATGCTGCCGTGATAATGCTCTACTTTAGAGGAATGTATGAATTAATGTATGAGACGAGGAGACATACTACCTACTTTTTTTCGTACGTTGTATAACGACTCATCATTTTCATATCGCTCTGCACGTCATAATGCATTTCAGTGTTTTAGGCAAAATTCTTGCCATAAAAATCTTATCATGTCCCAAATGCTTTCTCCTCCTCCGAAAATTCCAAAAAAAAACTATGCAAACAAGGAGGGGGAACATGGTGAAATAACAATAACATAGTCATAGTCACACTATCATCACCACCACCACATCATCTTCATTAGCATCTACATTGTTTCACTTCACGCTGACTGCACTCCGCACATGGCTGTGTTCTGGAGGGGAAATCTCCTGTGGCTTTCATCATCCCATGAAGAAAAAAAGCTGTTTGGAAGCAGTTTGCTACTCTTTTTATAGGTGGTTCGGAGAGTGATAATTTTTTGCTATGTATATCTTCCTTTTTATGAAAGACTCGCAAATAATCCGCATAGCCACATTCATTATTTTTGTTCTCAAACCTCGTCATTGACTTATTGAGTCCTATTTTTTTTCTTTAAAAGCATGTGACTATCATGCCGTGCCATATGCCATGTCTCTGGAAAAATATTTGGAAAAGGTCAAGCATCTCATTTTTTCCGCGGGAGATGAAGATGATGATGGAAGGCAAAAATGTATGAAGAAAGGAAACTAATGAGCCGAACAATTCTCATAAACGAAGACGGCAGGTATTCGGAGGAAAAATACTTTGGCTGAGCTGAGCTGCTGAGATTGAATTGATTGTCATCATCTTCATCATAATCATCCTTGAAGTTTGGAAGAAATGAACTTCGCTGTCGTCGAGTGAACAAGGAGGAGAAAATCTGCAGTGATAAAAAACGCAGTGATAAAAAACGCAGGGATAAAAAATGCAGTGAAGAAGTAT
>JAQGAI010002480.1:0-12253 GCA_034696905.1 Lepidocyrtus violaceus
AATATTTGACAAAAATTTGAATGCTAGACTTTCAGGCGCGGGTTAGAACCACGTTTATGTTTTAGGATATATGATGCTTCTAATTAAGTCCTTGTATACAATTTTACTGCCAAAAGTAAAGTCAGCATGTCTTGTAACATAACTGTTCACAATGCAGTGTGATAGTTCGGCTTGGTATTAAACTTAATCCTACATTTTTGTCACCAGAAGAAAAAAAGTTTAAAAAAAATGGGGTTAATGCCTGTGATGATGTGAAGGAACTAGAGAGAAGAGCGAGGTAATGAATGACTGACGAAAACAGCAAGGAACAAAATATTTTAAATGATGGAATAGGAAAATGTATGCTACCAGAAGCCTTAACCTCTTTAAACCTTAACCAATTTATCTTTGCTACACTGACACGATATGTCTACCAGTAGTATTATGTAATGCATGTATTTTCCTTGGGTATTACTGAACTTTCTCCAAGTTTTTGGTAAGAAGGCTCTGAAAGAGCTTAGCAGTTTTTATCACTATGCTTCTGTGTAACACCACTTTTTAGACGTCACCTTCTTCTTCCACTTTAAAGCCAGTTCTTTACATGATTCATGCAGCTCAAACTGGAGTTTTGTAGGTTACTCGAGTAAAGGACGCAAGCAAATAACGGAATACTCCTGCTGGAGAAAATCACGGTGCGATGATGTGTGCACTGAATTACGACAGTAGACAACTGTGGTCTAAAAGCACTAGAGAAAGTTACAAGTCGCAAGGTACATAGGTGCCTATAGGAATGTTGTAAATACTACGTCTGGATTTACACTATGGTGTGGATACATAATGTAGGTATCGTACTAGTTGTCAACCTACTTTGAACAATGAAAGCCCACTTTACTACATTTTTGATGCCCTGTTCCACCCCATTATGGATGGCGTCAATGATGATGCACAAACTTTACTTTTCCCATTTGGTAAAAAAGAAAAGTATAAAAAGGAGGCATCAAAAGTATCGAAGTAAGTCAACTTAAAATGGCAATGATACTGCAAAAAGAAAGTATCGAGTAGATCAAAATATAGCCTGACACTTTTTCTTTGAATCATTAAATCTCCAAAGACATCTCACATTTTTACGAGAAAGGATTTTTTTAAACCAAATCAAAAGTTCAGTTTCAATATGGTATTGAATCATCGACAATTGAAACAAGAACTTTTATATAGTACCTTCTGTGTTATCTTCACTCATTGTACTCTCTCAAGTACCAAGTACAAAAGTAACTCTGTTGGAATACTTCGATAGATACAAATTGGAATACAGGTACAATGCTGCTCTCCTCAAATTACAACCAGTTTGATCACAGTCTAATGTTGATCAACTGATCCCCCACTGCACTCCATTCCATCTTTAAATCCGCTGTCATTCTTACATTGCTGGAATATAGATTGAAAGTGGATATTAATGTGAAAAATAATATTGTGGCACAGCTGCAGCTGTCCTCCTTCCCAAAAGGTTTATCCACCTGTGTAATATTTTTTATTTTGACACCCCTTCCTCAATACCTTGAAATAATGGAAGGGGTGAAACGGAAAGTAAGAATTTACTTTACACAACATGCTCATGTTTTTCTTTCCCTTTTACATAAATGGAATTTCACCATTCGTTATTTTTCTCCCCCATATTCCCCTTCCTTCTCCTTCCGATTTTCATTCACACCCAACCCATTTTCCTCCACCCGTTTCATGTAATAATGAAAGAATATACTTGTTGAAGGCAGGGAGTCATTACCCTTTTTACCATTGGTTAGTACAAAAAAGGCTGATTCTTTAACTATACTTCATTATTCCTTTCTATTAAGCATCTACGTTTCCCCCGAAAACCGCCACCCTTTTCTATATTTTTCTTCAAGTAAAGCATAATAATCATCGTCATCATCCTCATCCTTTCCAAATTTATACGAAAGCTGTAGTAAGTACTTTTACTTCTGGCTTCAGGTTTTTTCTCCATTCTTCTAACACCCTTCCTATTAAATCTACAAAATTACTTTCTTTCCCCCTACGGTTGTCTGTCGCTCCCTTTTTATTCTTGGCAAACAACCAGTGGCAAAACCAAAACCCTTGTATGGAAGATAATAAAATGTATGTGGAGGGCAACAGCTCTCCCCCACCCACACACCGTGTTGCTTGGCTTGTTTGATTTTCGCCCATCATCCATTCTACACAGTTTTCTTTAGGAAGTTTTCCCCCTTTCATGGAATAAGTATATAATTATAACCTACGAGGAAAAATTACGTAATAATCCGTTGCCCCTTTCTTTCATGTAAGCGTCTCGGTAAATATTCTGACTTCAATCCAATCCAAGTTAACACCTGAACGAGATTATTGTGTATAATGGTACATGATATTAACGATATTAGTTTAGAATAGATCAAACCCTGTGATTTAAAAAATTATATACTTTACAAGATTTGGAAATCCAAAAGATATTTTGAATTTATGAATATTTATAACAAAAATTCTATGTAAGAAACAATGTAGTAACTGTAGCGGTTATAAAACTCGGCCGACTACTATTATCTATTATAAGATAAGGGCAGCGGTCATAGAATCAGTTAAAGAGTGACGTAAGCATCTTTAGTAATAGTTACGTGCAGTTTCCTTGTTACAAGTATAAAAAGCTTGTGGTGTAGCAAGTGGTAACAGGAGCATGGCTCCGGGGCTCAATCTGACACTTTTCAATTCTCTTGTGATCCCTCGCCGAGAAGAAGACGAAGGGAAAAAGGGTTGGAAGAACAAGTGAGTTTAGGGAAGATACATGCATAGATATTCAAAAAAAATCCATTACTTTCTATATTCTTGACAAAACTGTTTCTCCTTCCCTATTATCACACCAACTATAACTCCAACAAAACTTACATGTCTTGGGGGAGCAAGAAAATACAAAAAACGGGATCCCGGAAAAAAGGGGAGAAAGCTCAGGAATAAAATAGTGTAAAACTCAGAAGAAGATGAAAGGTTCAGAAAGAAAGTGAATAATATGAAGAAAGAGAAAGGTCGCGCTTCTCTTCCTTCCCTTGTTGTTTGCAATACTAATAGTGTTTTGCTATAGCACTTACCTACTGACAATGATGCGGAACGTTTTTTTTCTCTCTCTCTCCCGTAAAGTGGGAGAGAATAGGATGGAAGGAAAGGAGATGAGAAAATTTCCAGTTTGTAATTGAATAGTCATGCTTGAAATGGAGGAAGTTGGGGAAAAGAAGTAAAAAATGCACCTTTTTATTATCATCACTGTCATCATCGTGATCATCATCCTGTCGTGAAAGTGTTGGCTTTGTATACACAATCCACAAGTTTTTTTTTCTCCCAGTTTCTGGTTATTTTCTGGTTATTTAAACGTAAAATGGTTTTCCATAAAATGAGGAATGCTGCGTTTCTCTGATGAAAATCCTTGGAGAATTACTGCAGAAAAGAGGGTGAAGTATTTGTAGTGGTGCTGGCACAGCTTATTAAATCAGTTTCGGCTCATCAGCATAAAAAAATTGCACCTTGGCCGTTTATTCCTCTGGCATTTATTTACGACTAAAATAATTACCCATTAAGCTCCTTTCATCAGCATAATATATACCTATTTGCACTCCAGGAAAGCGAAATTTATTCAGGTAAATAATGCGCACCAAAACCCTTTCATATTAAATCGTTGAAACTTGTGCAGCCTACAGAGTGCCTGTCCCCATCATTGCCAGTCTTTTTATGAATAAAGAAAAGAGGGAGTTTTTTTGTCGGTTACTTAAGCCTTTTAATTTTCCAATTTTTATTATTTTTCCCCCGGAAAAAAATCAGGTAGTAGATTTGGAATGGCAGAGAAGGCCGGTTTAAATGAAGTTATGAAAATTACTTCTCCTTGTAAAAATTATAATCATCGTAAACAATCACAAAAGAACTTTTTTGGGGAAACAAAAGAACAAATAACGTTAAGCTTCGTGTGAGTTTCTGATATGATGACGGTGATGAAATGAGCAAATAGGTTTTGTAGCTGAAGGAAGTAAATTTTCATATTTAGTTATGACTTGTGCAGCTGTTCTGCACTTACTTTATGACGGACAAGAAAACTAACAAGTTCTTATCCAATTTATGCTATACAGCTAAGCACTTTTTTATTTGCGATTTGTTTCATTAGGAGCTACTGCTCCACGCTCATTTCATGCCGACCAAAGACATTATAAATTATTTCACTTATAATGGATATTTAATGTGTAGCTTATATTATGATTGAATATGGTTAGTATTTGAAACGGCTAGTCCGTCATTACGTACGTTGCCGTACAGGAAAACACAACACATGTAAAGTTTACGGATCACTTGAAGTCAGTTCCCTTTTAAATCTGTACTACAGATGTTTATAGGAGGTGTCAAGCCACTAAAGACCGTAAACCTTTTTGTAATGATACATTACTGGAAAGGGACAGCCACATGGCATACAATGCATACTTTTTTTAGCACGTTAAAATATTTAAACCTATAAACTTCTTTTTACATAAATTTTGTTATTGCAGTTGCTCCTGTTTCGTACAAACAGGCCAGAAAATACTTATTTTTTTAGGGAGCCTTGTGGTTACGAATGTGCTGACAGGTTGTGAGCCTTTTGTGTAGTAATGTTTCTTTTCCTTTCTACTCATGCATACTTAATTTTGTTTTCACATTGTTTAAAAAAAGTTTAACTTGCATTTCATATCAAATCATTCCTGTCATAAATTGCTCAGCAGAGGGAAATATTTCACGGTGGATGAGGTTTAAATGGTTACTTTTGTTTCATTAGTTTACGGCATATGTTGCAGTAATGTTATGTCGAGTTTTCGGTTCAATGAACGATGAATAACGGAAAAATTGCAAACAATAAAAGAATTTATATTTCAATACATACATAAAATACGTACACGTCTACGTACATATAACTACTCTACCCAATACATTTTATCCACTCCAAGAGAAGCACATAGTTTGATCTTTCAATCATCAAAAGAAATGCTGTGGGAAACAAAGACTTTGACAAACATCAAAAATCTCTTTTATTTGTGAAAATAAAAATATTTAAATCCCTTTGAAACTCTCTCTCTCTTGAAACGTTTTAGTTTTAGGTTGTATTATTCTTCCTTCTTACAATTTTCGCGCAACAATTTTGCTTTGTTGACTAACGAAATAATAAGTATCTGCAATACTGTGTAATGTCCATTAAAATAAAAACCACCACCGAATTAATAAGATTCACTTCATGTTTCGCTCTCCATTTCATATCCAGGAAGAAGCAGCAGCTTTCCTATAGACTTCAACAACCAACTGCAATAGTAAAACACAAGTAACACAATTGCTTGAACTAAAGGGACCGTAAGTTTCAACAATTTCCTTTCCTACATGAAACAAATACAATTCACCAAACTATAAAATGCAATAATGCTGAAAAACAAAAGAGAAATTGTAAAGAAATTTAGTGAAACAAAAAGGGACTTGCAAGGAATGGTGTAGACTTGTTTTAGAAAAAGTTTTCCCTTTCTCTCTGTCTGACTGCTGTCGTTTTCTCGTTTACGTGTACAGTTATTGCCGCACCATATGCATACAGAAACACATGAACAGAAAGGGAAGAAAAAACATACTATTCGATATAGAGAGACCAACCATTCCTCCAACCATAGTGATGAAGAAAATGCATGCAGAAATTTTTTATTCTTCGATTTTTCCTCAGAGAAGATTAAACGAATTGTGTTTGTGTTCTTCTTCTTGGGAGAAGGGAAGGGAAAGTGGAAGGAAAGGAATGAAAGACAAGACGTTAAGCTGGATGCCTCTTGCCACTGCTTTTCCATATTACTTGTACATGCTAATATATTACTCACTTGAGTTTCAAACGGCAATAAATTTTACCTTGTTCTCTTTAATTTTCCTCTCAACTTTAAACTTTCTTTTTCTTTTACCCCATGCTCCTATATCACAGTGCGTAACTAGGCATATGAGTGGATGGCTTATAGACCTCAAAATGTACTATAACTAGAAATGCATGAATTTTTCTTCATACAACAAAACCTATTTTATTCTCACATCTCTGAAGGAAAAAGGCATCCCAACTTTTCTTATAAAATTGGTTGCTATTTCGCTCGTTTAGGTAAATATTAAGGATCTTGATGTCTGGAAAACGACAAAACAAAAAATGCGCAGAGACGTAGGAAGTGCTGCGTTTCTTAATACAAAAACTTTCCGATTCATGTAGTACTTTCCCCTTTTTGCTTTCCCTCTCGGGTCATCTCACCTCGTATTACAGACAAGACATGGCAGCAATACGAGAGTTCCAAATAGAGAAGAAAAAAATGAGATTGGAGACAAAAAGAAATACCGCTTATTATTGCTGGGGGCTAGTCTGTTTCCGCATACCATCGGTATGTAGATTTTTTTGCAAAAACTGAAACAAAAGTCGGACACACACAACATTCCTTTCTCACAGCAGTGTCAACCCACAATTACCGTGTAAGGTAAATAACAATAATTTTGTCTCAGATTAGCTGTTCCATTTACAACACGTAGCTAGCCAAATATGAATTTATGATGTTGCAGGGTAATGCCTACTCACTGTAAGATACTGTGCTAGGCATACCCCATTCCACGTGCATAAGAGGTCACATGTCACATTTCATCATTAGCAGAGCAATTCTCCTCTATAGCAATTATCGGGCCTGGACTGCAAACCTTCATTTAAATTATCTGGAAACTTCATTCCGCTGATTGTGATTAGCGAGTAGTAGACTCATGCATCACTGTATTTTTCTTGTTAGTGGGTGAGCCTAACTATTTCCTATACTATATTTTATTGTTGTTTGCCAACCACCACGATAGGAATGCAGTCAGATAATTATCGTTGTATGACTGACAGAAGGGAAGAGAAAGCTGTAACTGTTGATTTGATGACTTCATTCCCAAGTTTGCAAAAACAAAATTAGGTTATTACGCAAATTACCATGTGGTTGACGTATCTCTGACTTAAATATTGCTGTAGAGTAGGGCCGACCGTCAAGAGAAAGCAAAACTAAATTTTATTCCAGGAGAAAATACAGTCCCACTCCTCTAACATCTAAAGTTCTATATGTTTATATCTACAGGGGTTTCTATGTATGTATATAATTACATAGTTGCCTCTACATGCTGAAAAATCTCAAAACCTTCAAGAAATGTGTACTCCTTCGCCCCCACTGCATTGTTCGCTTACTACAAAGAAAAGACAAAAGTGGAGTAAGTCAGTCCGGCTCAAGTAATAACAATATTAAAACTGGGCCACGTTTAAACCAGTAGTAGGAGTCAGTCTATGTTTACAATTACCAAGTAAGCGGAATATGATGAACATTGCACTGAACATATAAGTAGTCCAACGTTATTTTTTGCAGTTTCAGATTTTTTTAATACACATTCTACCAAAAGTAGGTAGGCTTGTATGTATGGAAAGTAAGATTCCTGCAGTGACTGGTTTACTGCAAGTTATTATTACCGTTATTATCACAAGTTTACCCCGGGGAAGTAAGGAAATATGTTGGCGATGGTGGTGAAAGAAAGTGTACAAATTTGTGTTTCCTCGTCTAATATGAATATGACCATTACACTTTTCCACTTTTCCAGTTTTATATTGTCCCTTTATTCACCGCTACCAAAATCTCCATATTTGTGAAAACGTATTGTGTGCTAACTTAGAAAGTACAAGTCTGTAAAATGTATTGAAATGAGTACCTACATAAACAGTAGTTAATATGGGCTTTCTCTATTGCGCTTGCATATAGGTATGCATGCATATTCGTGCAGTCATGTTAGTGCTTGTTTTTCTTATTCTCTGATTACATGACCTCAAGAGTCAGTGGGTGGGAGGGAGGCTAAAGAAATGATGATACATGGATGGTGACTTACTACTACATTATACAACTAGAAGAATCAGGCAGGTTAACCACCACTCCCAACCACAATTTTCGCCTCTTACCATTCTCCCCATAAATATTTCAAAAACTTTATCCAAATCCAAACACGAGTACTAACAGATTCTTGACTAAGAACTATGTGTGTGTACGTACACAGAAGATGTTTAACATGGTGAAATGGTGAAAACAAAGCAGAGACTTCATGCTATCAAACTATTTTCATTGTCACATTTCTCCCTTTCTTCCTCACAACGGGAGAACAATCATAAGGGAAAGTATGCAAAAACTGGAAGAATGTGTATTAAAGTGTTTAGGATGAGAAAGGCAATGTTTGAGTAGGTACCTACATGTACATTATATTTGACTGCGTTCATGGTTCTTTCTCCATCCTCACAAAACGCACATGATAAAAGCGGATACGCCCCATGGTCTACGCAAGCATTTATCGTTTTAAGACTACTGTTCAGCAAATTTTTGCGGTCCGATAAATCCTCCTGCTTGTGCACGATTATGTTTTAGGTTGAATCATTACAATCAAAATTATAGCAACAATTTAACTATTCTCAAATAAACTCAGGGAAAGAAAGAAAAGTAGATAGAAGTAAAACCAATCGTCAAGTGTATTGTTCAATTTAAGTTGAATCAAAAGAACGAACGGTTTTGTCTGTGAGTCAAATGAGAAGCAATTATCCTTCAAGCTTAATCATACTGTCATATATTTTGTCTGCCGTTCTCAACGGATTCTAACACTTAATTGTTTCGACTGAGACTGTTTAGAATGACTCCATTCTTCTCTGGTTTACAATAAAGTTTGACCAACATGCTGCATAAATATAATGGTTCGTGGATTGCAATTTTATCTCTAAATCATAGATTTCCGAGGAATAGCTGAAATCTTAATCTGCGAAAACCTAAGGGAAATACCTCGTTCCAGTTAACAGTGACATGGAATTTTTGTCGATTAAAATTATTTGCAAAGTAGTTTCTAAAGTTAGTTGTCCTTACTTGTGAAATCACGCAGAACAATCGGTGTTCTAGCAAATTACCTTTGAAGAAAGTCTTTAGAGCTTGTCTAAATAAACCACACCTACCTTGACTATTCTCAGAAGATTTTTAGAAAAGTTTGAAGTGCTTTATCTGATTTGAAGTGCTTTATCAGGTTATAATAGAATAAATAAATAGTTCTATATCTAATGCATTACTACATTGCAGAAAATAGGAGTTCTCAGCACTTCGTTGCAGGAGCACCCCGTTGAGGTTAGAATCCTACGTATCTACACGGTTGCATGGTACATATTTACCTTTACGGAAATGAGCAAAACCCTCAACACGGCCTGGATCTCAATATTAGATTGTTTCAAGGCCCTTCTGTGGCAGTAGTTAATTCTATTATTAAATTTTCTGAGGGTGCAACAATGCCAAGCGCTTGAAGCACTGGGATACAAAGCCAAAATAGAAAAGGTTAAGTGCTCGCGAAATGTATTAAGCAGTAAAATATCGAGATTCCGGCCGATAAAAAGCCAGTTAAACAGCAAATAAAAATATTTCCTCCTCCACCACCACCACTACAAACACATCCACTCCTGATTCCCTTCCACAACAACTTTATTCCATTCCATCCTGCTAAATTATTTCTAAGGCTAGGGCCGAACCACAAGGAATGAAATAAAAACGTGTCATAAAAATGGCCAGAACGACTTACAGCAACTGATATGGGCAACGAATAAAGCAGGATTACGTGTACTATCCGCATCCACATTCTTTTTATTTTCGCACAAGCGGGAGCAAAGTGAAATTTTATGGTTTCATTACTGCTTTACATATAACGGACACAGGTCAGTCGTAATGCAAGGCCATAGTCGTCTTAGGAAATATTAAAAAATATAAACCAAAGCACTTAACGTTTCGCGATTAGATTTATTTATTTTTCCCGAAAAAATTACCTCCCAAATCACCGATAGCTTATAATAGAAGGAGCTGCCTTTCGACGGTACTTGACCGCCTTATTTGCTAACCTAATATTGCTAATATAGTCGTGTCTTGTTTTGGTGCGGGATTAAAAGCAGTAATTTTTTATTGAAGGTAATCATGCCCTTTTTACTTCAACCTGCCATTAACTACCATTTAACGAGCTTTCCCATGTACCACAAATTGCATTGACCTATTGAGTCCACCCCTTTCCAAACCGACGACAAGTAAAATATTGCATTAAAAGTTTTTATTGTATCGTATTACAACGCAATTGAAATTTTGGAACTGGGCATTACAGTGGACTGTATTTTTCCAACAGCTTTCATTCCTGCCCTATCAATTGCATTGATCTAAACGACCTCCCTGATACTAATATTATTGCAAAGATAAGCCCAGTATAATACCCCGACCACTCGAACACAACCACGCAAAATGTAGAATTGACAAAAAAGCTAAATACTTAAGTTCACCCAGATATGGACACATGATATAACTGTCCCACCTACTGGAGACAATTTTGCACGTAAGAATAACTGGAAATACATGTTTCAGAATACTTCAAAGCATGATATTCGATACTATCCTCCGAAAAAACGACCCAAATATCAATCGACTCAAATTCATCGTCTTATTTCCCTTCTCTCTTTGCACACTCAATCCATCCTCTTCATTTGAAAAACACTTAAATAAAAAGCCTGCTCCGATTTCAAAAGGAAACTTCAGCGAAAAAGGAGAAAGTGAGCTGGGGAAAGATCTTTTGAAGGTTTCAACACCTTCTCCTCGTAAATACAACCGGTCCACAATAAAGTAAAGATTGAATCTTGGCAATAAATACATACATAAGGATTCATCCCCCACCCATATACCCAGCAGCATTAAATGAGGAATATGAAATGAAATATAGGATGTTGTATCAGAACTAGTTTCAGAACCGGAGTGTCCGTATCACTATTGAATTTCTCTGGTAAAAAAATCCAACATGGTATCGTATATACCGTGATGCGTACTAAATAGCAACATAGTCTTTTTTACGATGAAGAATGTTGTAAAAAAAGGAAGCTCACACTTCTTTGTTAGTGCTTTCCACTAACTTCTGTACATAAGCTGGTTCAATGACTCTCCGGCTCTGGGTTGCTTTTGCGAGTGTGAGTGAAGTGTTAGCTAAGCTGAAGAAGAAGGATTGGATTTATAGTCCTCTCACATCCCATGTAGATACATCCATATATGAGGCTGTCGCTTTTCGTAAAAAGAGAAAACCGGAGAAAGGTATCAGGTTGTTTGACGGCTTCGTCTTTCTTTCTCCTTGTTTTCTCCATCCACATGTCTTTCTCTCCTCATATGATGCCAAAGCATAACTATTCCACACATAATTCTGACATGTTATTATTAGTTCTTTGAAGGGAAAGGGAAAGAAAAGACGAAGCCTTCCCAAAGCCTCCATTTCATGGGGCGACAATATGAAGAAATGGGAAAAAACGAGATCTTATTCATCATCACCACCGCCACATAAAAACCTTTCTCCGTATTTTCTTTCCTCCTTTTCCATGAATAGACAGGGGAGAGAAAAAGATCATCTTACACAATTTTATCCTTTTATATTCCTCCCTGTGTGGTTGCCTTTTATACTTAGGTGTTGAGGTGATTGGAAAGCTATGCATAGGCCACATCATCCACACAATATATAAGTAATTCCCCTGTCTTTTCATCGTCACGTTTCCCTTCTTCACACACACACTCTTTATCATCATCATCATTAATATTGCAACCAGTACTTTTGGGAATATCTACGTATTACCACATCGTTACATTTATGCTAGTGCGGAACTGTGCTAATCCTTCATTTTCGTGTTTTGAAAAGGGAGTTTTGCTTGGCGTTGTTGGTCTGAGCAACAATATCTTTTTAAAGAGATGATTCGCCATTCGTCCCTACACCACGTTCTCCTCAACAAAATGACAAGCCTTGCAATCCCATACCCTACAGTACAGAGAACACAGATCGGGAGAAATCTCGAATTCAGAACTTGTATAAGCTCATCACTTTCCCTTTTCCTCAAATGTACAGCGTCTTCTTGAAAGCTCTTTCTAAAAAGCACACACATTCACATTCTGCTGGAAGGAAATTCAAAGAAATGCGTCTTTCTGCTAACAAGAAAGAAAAGGGTTGTTGTGTACTCCGGAACTTGTGGGTACTGTTCTTTCTTCAAGCAACAATACGGCAAATGCGATATATTTTTTAGTCTTCATGGTTTCATCACCTATCCCATACAGGAGAAAAGGAATCTACTTTTTTCCATCCCGGAAACCAAAAATAGTAAAGTACATCTGCGAATATGGTCCATGCAGTCATTTCATATTATTGTTGCTACTTCCGT